>SCLH01001721.1:102150-115347 GCA_004367855.1 Oikopleura vanhoeffeni
GTTTTGAAAAAAAATAATTGCCACCATGAGATTCCTTAGGTCAACGTTAGTCATATCCGATATTATTTTATCATAAATTAATTCTATAAGGGGCTCAAAAAATTACGACACCTACCCCCTTAAACACGAGTCCCTCAGCTTTTTTCAAAGAAACAAGGATCCTAGAGCTTATATCGGAAAGTTTTTTAGATTTGGTGAGAATCCGGAAAATTGTNTGTCTGTAAACAATCTATCTGTATATAACCAATGATTTCTTATCCATAATAGCCGCTCGGATATATTAATAAACGGATATATTAGTTTTAATTGTAATCCAGTTTGTTGTTAATTTGCTAAGAGGCTCTAGTTAAATTGATCAAAAAAATTTCTTCGAAATTTTCGCATTTTTTCAATTTTTTTAATGTATTTTAAATACAAATAAAGTCAAAAAATAACGTTAGCTCGAACTTGACCACTAAAACTTCGAAATATCGCCTTGACGTAAGCCAACTTTCTCATCAGTGTTTCACTGGCTTTCTTTCCAAAAAAATCAAAGAAATTCTTCGGAAATTTTTTGAAAAATGACCAAAAAAATTATATTTCGAGTTTTAGCTGGAATTTGCAAAAAAAGTCGCCCTAATCTCTTAAAAATGTTTTCTTAGGAATACTTATAAACAATTATGGAGCCATTTTGCAAAATATATCCTAGTAGGAGATCAGATTTTGAAGTCTGAAATTGTGAAAAATCGACGGTTATTTGGCGTTCTAGAATTGTTCCCGTCGCGGATCAAAAAAAAGCCCGTGAGAAAAGATTGACATACTACCGTTACGTGATCTGTGAAATTTGAGCTCAATTTGATATACCCGTCTGGGAGGAGATATATTTGCAGTTTGGAAATGTCACCTTGTTAACGATAATCTGTACCTATTGGTGTAATGGGTCAAAAATAATTTGTGATGTACTTTTCCGCAAGATTAAGGATAGATCTACAAATTAGCATTTTCGGTTTTTTCCCATGAACTGTTAGTTTTCAGAATATAATCAACCGTGAATATGTCAAATCTGCCAGATATACCCCCTTAAGATCAAAATTTGCAAAAAACGGCTCCTCATAAGTTTCTGTTTGTTTTGCACTAGCGTTTGCAAAAATCTGAGCGAATTTTGAAATGTAACCTATGAGAAGATAGATTTTTCGATGAATAATGTCTAGAAAACGGTGGTAGCACTTATTGACAAAAATGCTCCTCAGAAGTTTTGTCTTCTTATTTCACAGGTTATGTAAAAATTAAGGTTTTTTCCAAAATAAATCCTAGGATGAGATAGCTTTTTCGTTTTTGACAAGGTGACCTCGTAACGGTTTCGTATCAGGGAGTTTATTTATACAAAAACTATTTGACATATTCTTTTCGCAAGTTTAAGGCTAGTTCTACAAATTGGCTTTTCCAAATAGTATCCTAAAGGCCCTGTTTGGCTCATTTTTCATCGGGAATATGTCAAATTAGGAACCACCATATCCTTAAGTATTTGTTTCAAAACTAAGTTAAAAAGTAACGTTTGTTTGAATTTGACAATCAAAACTTGAAAATGTTGGGTTGACGTAAGCAAACTATTTGACGAGTGTTTCCAGGGCTTTCTTTTGAGCATATTTTCAAAAAAATTGAAGCACATTTTTTTTTCGAAATTTTTCCCATATATTTTTCAAGAAAACTTGTACTAAATGCCAAAAAAATGGCCTCGAAGCATGTGCTCAGAACCGACTTTTTAAATGTTTACAGGACATGCGGCGAAGTATCTTTAAGTTTTTCCTTGGCTGTTCTAGGTTGTCACCTGTCGAGGCCAAAATCGAGACTAAGAGCGGTTAAAAAAATCCGAGGTAGCCATTCCTGATATTTTTTTGTGAAAAAATCAAGCTTTCTTGCGATTTTTCATAATGGTAAAATTTCAAATTTCAGCTATGAGTCACTTTATCATTTATAAAACCGGAAATTGTAGATAAGGTCTCAGCGAACATTTTTGTTAATTTTCAGCAAATTCCAAAATGTTTAACCCTTTGGGATTTTGTTTTGAAATTGAACTTTCTGAAACTTTCAGTCTCTTTTGAATATCTATGGCTCTCTTACGCAAAATTACGCTTGAGGTACGTTCCCATAATTTATCTAAAAATGCGCACTAGGTCAAACTACTATATATCCTGAAATCAGCAAACACTGAGGAACTTTTGTTATTTATTTTTAATGAGTCAATTTAAAATTTTGACAAAAATAGTATGAGTCATCAATATCATTCGAAATTTGAAATCGACATATCTTTTAAGATATATTATCAATCGTTCCTTATTAGATGGTAATAGGCTTGAGATCAACGAGAGGAAGATTTCTGATATAAATTTGTCAATTTTCTCAAAAAAATTTAAATCCGGGCTTCTGATTGGTCGAATTTGATTTTTTTTTAAATATTGGACGTACAAAGTCGTATTTTAGCCGAAAATGTTTCTCTTGTACAACTGATATTTAATATATTATTTTAACCAACGGTTGATTATATACAATATTGTATTCTAAGAGAAATGTTGATTTGAACCTTTAAAAAAAAAGGAACAGTGCCAATTTCAAAATGAAATCCCGAGAGGTTTAAGATTTTAGAATGTCCTGAAAATATGCATGGAGTTTCTCTGAGGCCTTATCTTCCATAAAACAAATGGGCAGATTTTTTTTGTCGTCAAATTTCGGTTTTACAGTCGGTTTTCCCATGGCCGGAATCTATTTTGGCCATTTTAGACACCAGGGAGTTAAAATTTCGATTTGCCATAAGCCCATTTTTTACTCCAAATTCACTTAGGAACACAATGGGAGTACTCAAAAATCCATTTTTTGAACTTTGTCTCGGCCCAAATCTGACAGGTGACAGTCTGTTCGATGCAAAAATTTTCTGATAATTATATTGCTTCGTTTAAGGGGGTACTAGTCGCTGGAATTGAACTTTCCCGATAAAAAAATACAGAGCTTCTAGGATTAGCCATCTTGTAGAACTTTTTTTTGTTAAGATAGTTATTAAAATTTTATGTTTTGTCATTTAAAGAATAAATTAAAGTTACAATAGCTAAAAAAGGGCCGACATAATTTTATCCTTTGACTTGTGGAAAAAACCTCTTATTGATTTTGTATGATTACACTCCTTCACACATAAGTGACACAAGAGGACCTAAGCCAAAGTGGTAAAACTATCGCATCCCAGGTTTATGTCGGAATTAGCTGAAATTTTGACATATGTAACTTGTAAAATTGGTAGGCCAAACTTTATCTCAGGCAGTTTTTCAAATTTCGCTACAGTAGTATGACTTTAAACGGACAACCCAGCCCGACAGCGTCAGACCCGTAATTTTCGCCAACCGACGGAAACGCGCTACATAACGACCCAACGGTGCGAATTACACCGTTAACTTTTGCCTTATTCGTCGTTTGTATTCAAATGTTTTAAGGAAATTTGTATGGTACTTCAAACTTTGAAACTTTTATTTTTCCGTTAATTAATAATTTTGAAAATGTTATCCTGAGAATAAAAAATATTTCCTAATTGGGAGATTACTTTAATTTCCCGCTAAAAATATCAATGTTTTTATCACTATACTGTCTATACATGAGAAAAGTTTAAATAATTCCCTATAATATGAACTTCAGATTTTGAAAAATAAAAAAGCGAAAAAATGATTTTTATTGCTAGACATGGTTCAAAAATGGCTAAAATAGCCGTTTTATCTATTTTTGTCAGGGAAGTTAAGGTTATTTTTTTTAATGTGCACCCTCCTCTGAAAACCAAGCGGTAAGAGATACCGGGAAACTGTTTTTTTGTGTAAGCTTTGGGGTAACGTTGCATGAGGAAACTTTTGGCAATATTTGTTTTGACACCCTACACCATCTGGTGGAGTAGAGAGCACTTTTTATACCTCTAAAATATGAAAATTCCCGGTCGAGGTCACAAATCGCAAAAATAGTTCTGACGGTTGAAATTGTCTTAGCTATCGGATACAAAAAACCATTTCCCGATATCTCTTACCGTTTGGTTTCCCGAGAGGGGGGGTGCACATAAAAAAAAATTACCTAAATTTTACAGGTTTTTCCATACATAACGTTTTTTCGAAAAAAATGTATAATTCGGAACGGTACTTACCGCGCTCATTTCTTCCTTGCAAATCTTAAGTCGTGATCTGTCACTACAATCGACTACCCAAACGAGTCCTTCTGTCTGTTCAAAATAATTCTTCCAAAAAGTTCTAATAGATTTTTGCCCACCCACGTCCCAAACATTCACTTGATACGGTTGAGAATCGCCCTCCAATTGCACTGGAATTGTTTCGATATTAAAACCCAAAGTTGGCTCGATCACATTTACGTCCCGACCAAGAATTTTCTTGACGATGGTTGTTTTGCCAGCTCCGTCTAGGCCGAGCATAAGGACGCGCATTTCACGCTCTTCTTGGCGCAATTTACGAATAATAGACAAAAGTCCCATATTTCCTGAAAATTTCAAAATGTTGTCAATGAATACAAAAAAATATTGTGATACAGGTTTGAAGGGCGAGATTTTTTCAATTTAATAAAAAAATCTATATGATTAACATTTTCAGATTAACATTATTCAATAAACGTACAACAGAAATCAGTGGTATTAACCCCCATTTATGAACTTCACAGAAAAAGTATCTGGTTTCAAGATAATGAGTCATTTCTCTTTTGGGTTATTTTCTACTATTTTATCTGAAAATTATCTCGAATTTGAAATAAGTTTTTTATCAAATATTTTTTAGACTATAATCTAGAAGACTAGTTCTCAGATTCGAAAAAAGATTTTCTGATCATACCGTCATTAAAATAATAGAAATTTACGATTTGATCGCGCTAACAGCAAAAAAAAATCAGAAAAGAGTATTTTTCTATTGATAGTTATTTCATTCTGCCGGTCAAGTGGACAATATGAACTCTACCTTTGGGTTCAATTAATCACATGAAACGAAATAATGATTAGTCCAACGAAATTTATTGGTCTGCCTATCAAGTTCGAAACTGACGGTCCTAACGCATAGGAAAATAAATCACCATTTTTTATCAAAATTTTGAGCTGATTTTGGAATAACTAGTGTTTGCTAACAACTTGATCAAAGATATAAGTTATGCGGTTAAGCCTTATACCGGGATGCCTATAGGTTTAAGTAGTTTAGGATTTTTTCTTTGCATCGACAAGGCAGACCATAATCTAACAGTTCTATTTTATTTTTGTGATCAATAAAAGGCAAAACCAAGTCAATTGCACAACTAAACTGTCAAATTTGTCTGTATAAAAACAAGGCAATTTTTGTGGTTTTGGTCTACCGGTACATGTGAAAACGTTTGCTTTTGCCTATATAAAAAAAATCAGCCTAAAAATAGCTTTTAAAAAAAAAAATAGCGCTAAGAAGAGCTTCACATCCAAGCCAAAGTTTCGCAAAGACTAGGCGCACCCCTCAAAGTTTGGGTTTTGTAAATTAGTCAACTGAGTCCAAATAACACTTTCAAAAAAAGTAGATATCAAGAAAAAGTTTTAAAATTCCTTTTAAAAATTCAATTATTTTTGAAATCAAAAAAAATGACCCAGTTTACTGATTACTTTTTGGAAGCATAATTTGTCTATTATCTCAAATGTTGTCAAATACTGTAGGAAACAAAACGAGCAAAAAATAATCTTCAAAAATTTTCAAATTTAAATGGACAAATCGTCGAAATGCTGTCGTTTTGTCTTACATACGCAGTCCTTATCGACACATTTGACAGAATGCTTTAAATAATAACCTGCACGAATAAGAATTCTATTTTTTTATTAAATATGACTTTATTTTTTTGCGAGTTTACTTTTTGAAATATTCAGATATTGCAGAAAAGTATTTTCGATTTAGATGATAACGATCCATAGGAGCTCTGGTATTCTAGATGCAATTTCAAACGCCCATCTTGGAGTTAAAATCTGCATTTATTTATTCACTTGAAAGTGGTGGAGTTAAAAGTATTGCAAGTATTTTCTAAGCAAAATAGTGCAGGGTTTAACACCAGGATAAGCATTTTAGAGAAATCAGTATAATCTATACTGCATGAGTTACGCTGAGTTTCTTGTTAATTATGTTTAGATAAGGAGGAAATTGAGAAATTAAAATAGAAATGCGATTTTTTTCTCAAAATTTGAAAAAAAAATATTTCCGAAAAACGATGCCTCAATATCTCTTCGACAAAGTTTGGTATCGATAAAATTCATTCGACCTTTTTTCGGGAAACGACCTATGATTTGTGCAAAATATAATTTTCATAAATCAGTTAGAGCCGATAAATAAAGATGAATTATATCAATTACGGGGCCCTCTGGTCGTTTTTTGCCACCGTTTCAGCCACAATTTTTATATGATACGGCATTTGAAAATGACTTATCCGATTAAGTTTTTCGATAGCTCAAACTGAGCACAAATATCTATTGAATAATAAAATAATAATAAATTGGACAGAATCGGACCTTTTTATGGTTTTTTCTGAAATTATCAGTTTTTGTTAAAAAGTGGCAAAAACGACCAGAGGGCCCCGTAATCGATATATCAAAAGATCCCGAGGAAACTATTGGTTTTATTTCTAAAAAAACCAAAGAGAAGTTACATCGCGATTTTTGATATATAATTTATATGTAATTTACGCCTCTTACTGGTTCAATATAATTATGTTTTTTGCAAAAATAATAATTCGAGTCATGAAATTTGTCTTAATTTTTGCGAAACGAAAAGTGAGGCAAAGCAAAAAAACTCAAAATGTACACTTGACATTTTAAAACTTTCTGTGTCTGGTTATGTTAGAGTCATGTTCTAAAATTTAAAGAAATTTCAAAATTAAAAAAAATCGCGATTTTTATTTTGATTATGTATCTCTTTTTTGGACAAGAATTTGATTGGTAGACTAGTATGAACTCCAGATACATAATCTATTTCTATAAAATATTCGTTTTAATACAGCTTGAAATTGGGAAAATTTTGAAGACATCCAGGTAAGATGGGAGAAAGGATTAACGCTAAGGCTCTCCTGGTCCCTCTTAATTGTTCGGAATGAATACTTACCTATGACTGATTTAAGCAAAATCTATCAGACAAAATTAATGACAGAAAAATGCAGAAAATATTCCAAGAAATAAAGCAGATTAGTTGTGTTTATCAAATAATTTTGACATTTTAATTTGAAAAAATTGATTTATAAAATTTAGCTTTAGAATTAACAACATCTCATAATTTAAGGAAAATACAAAATTTTCATTAGTTTTTTTTTGTAAGATAGTTTGGAACTAGTACATGAGATATTTTTGAAATTTTGGGCCATGATGTAAATTTTAAGCTATGTGCCACTGAAGAGATATTTTTTCGATTTCCTTTTTTTACCAGTAATTTTATTTTTTTTATCAAGAAACCGATAATTTTTCATAAATAACCGGAAAAAAACGGGAATCTAAAACAGGCTTTGGAGCGGAAGGCAGCTTAAAAAATAATATTATTGCCCGAAATTTCAAAAAGATCGTATGTCCCAGTTCCGAAAAGAGATCCATATGTCGATCTCACCGGTGAATTTGAGGGTCTTAAAAAAACTACACCTGAATTTGCAAACTGAAGGGACATTTTATAAAATTTTATATTTCGTTACTATTTTGAGACGTGTTTGGCAACATAGTGTTTTTCTCATGTCATTCGTTAACTGCGCATTGTTCACCTCAATCTATGGTGAAGTTATTTATTTTAGCATGATTCGCAAAATGAATGCGTTTTTTCACCCTCAAATATATCGAAACAGAAAGTTCCCTTAATTTTTTGAAATTTCGGGATATTCGTTAGATTCCTATAAGAACAGAAATGCATCATTTGGGTGAAATTTCCGGTATCGATAACTTTATACCAAATCTATCAGTTTTGCTTGAATTAACGCTGCTATATCGTTAAATGAAATGAGAAAAACAATTTGAATTATTAAATTTCGAATATTTTTCTGTAGTTACATTTTCTGTACTGTATTAATTACTGTATATTTTGAAAAGTACACCATAAATTTCTAAGATACTTTTATGTGACACAGGGAGAATATAGATGTAAAAGTTAAAATTAAACTAATAAAAACCAGCTTATTTTGGCACAAACGAATTCTTACACTACCTATTATTTAGTTATAGTGAAAAGGCACTAAAAGTGTATAATAGCCAAACCACGTGCAGAGTATATGTGAAAATAAATGAGGTGACTACGAGAAATTAAGGGGAAAATGTCCACAATTATTAGGGAAAAAATTCACATGCATGAAAAAATTTCTGGGATCGTATTGATATTTCCTAATTTATGGGGTTAGGGTCCCCATTTTGTTACTTTCTTGGCTGAATTGTGAAAAATTATTAAGACTTAGATAGTCTCTGAAAAAAGACTTTTTTTTACGATATTTTTAGAACTTTATTCAAAGATTTCGAGTACAATTTGATATGTCGCTTGTAGACATAGATTTTGAATTTGAAAAGGGACCTTTTGGATCGGTCAAAAATATTTTTTTCCAATAGATAAAGGATAGCCTTTATCCTTCTGAAAGATATTCAAAATATCTTATGGCCATTACAAAACCTCTCTTTTTAATTTCAAAATATATCTTCTATAAATCTTTCTCAAATATTTACCAAATATTGATGACTGAAAAACTTTACGATCTGTAGGTTGACATCTCGAAAATCTTGCATTAAAATTTTGAAAATATACAAAAACAGCTGTTTGAAAACTTGGAACCGGGACCCCTTTAATACGACTGATGTATAATCGGTTACATATAAACCACTTTGCTGGTGTATTTTTCTTGAAAATGACCTAAAACTCAACAGACCTATAGATTAATCTATCTTTTTTTGTTTTGGTAAGAAAAAAAAGATAGATTTGGTTGGTCGGGATTTTTTTTCACATGACCATTTTCTACAACGAACCTGGCAAAGTGGGTGGCTTTAGCATTTGCCTACGCATACTGCATGAGTTTGAAAGATTATAGAAAACGAATGCGACCAAGGTCAAAATGGATTATAATAATGATAGATTCTTTCAGTTATTTGAAACATACAAAATAAGAGGTTCCAGGTTTTATTCAAGCAAAATGATAATTACGGCAAATATCTTGGTCAATAATCTGGAATATAGGACTCCTAAAATAAAATTTAATTCTGAACGAGGGCGGATCTAGTTTAATGGGACTATCCACTATCCGTGAAAATATTATATCGAAAAATTGGACAAAAAAACAATTGGTGATAGTCTCAGGGTTTTCCAGCTGTAGACCCCCAAAGCTGCATATCCAAGGGATTTCAAAGATAATAGAGATCTTACAGTTAAGCCCGATCTAATTCAATTATAGCGCCACAATAAAATTATAATCCTACATATTTTAGAACAGCAAAACTAGTTACACTCTGTAGCGCCTAGCGTGTCCAAAATCGACCCATGGTTGCTCATATCGTCATTAGAAACTCCACCACGGTATATATTTTGGTGGTTTGTTTGAATGCTATGAAATGATTATTATTCAAAATTATTTTAAGAATAGACAGTATATTTTATATTGTTTGTTTGTTGGCGAGATATATTATATGCATTTTTTATAGTAAAACTACATTTATATAAGCTTTCGATTTATTTCAAATCATCGTCAGATATGTTTTTTTTNAATAAATCAATAAAAAATTGTTTTCTTTGGCCGTATATGTTAATCCGTTACCGAATAGACACCAATTATAACCAAGAAGACATACAATTTCAATAAAGTAGCCAAAAAAATTTGGCTCACTGAGACTCGAACCCCTGAACTTTCGAGTTAAAACATCAATTACCGGTGAACCGGTTTACTTGAGAAAAAAAAAGTTTCCAATATCACAAATTTAGTCAGATATACGGTGCAAAAAACCGTTTGTTGATACATAATATGGTTTCGGCGCTATGATGCCGAATGTCCGATGTTCCTTTAAAAAAAAAGCTACCTTAATTTTTGATCTGACGTCTTTGAGTAAATTTTTATTCCTCCAAAAGTAATTTTGAGACTAACACCTGTAGATTGAAAACCGACAATTGCAGGTTATTTCTGAAAAAGTCACGATTTAGAAAATTTAATTGTTAATCATCTCAATTACTGTGGTTTTCGTCTAAGAGGACAAAACGACAAGAATAATACTCATAATAATGTAGCGAAAAAGTAGATTTCTATAAAAAATACAAAAAAAATTCCTAACTTTTTCTTGAAAATCTTCTTTTTTTTTGAAAAAAAATTTAACCAGGTGACTAGTCATGACTAATTACTCCCAATTTTTTTTTTAAAGTTGCGCCTAAGTATTGCGCACATTTGGCTTGCATTTTTAGCTCTTTGGCGCTATTTTTCGATTTTTTAGAGAATTTTTTTTTGTTCTGAAAATCGCGATTTCATACCCTTTTGAAGCTATACCTCCTTTGAGCAACACTTTGATTACTGGCTTTTACTACTAGCGGAACAGTATAATTTATTATTTCATGGTTTGGGATCAAAACTTGATGTGATGAGAGATTTTCGCCAAAATTTAGAAGAAAAGGGATATGATACTGTATTTGTTAATGCGTTCTACGACGGTGCTATAGATAAACAATTGTTTGATGCAATTCTCACAGATTTTGTTCAAATTAAGCCACCGGGACAGATTGATCAAGCTCTAGAATCACTTTTGCAGGTAACCCAAAATTTAAACATACTACGCATAATTAAAGTGCGAACCTTTTTAGTTTTTCACGGTGATTACCGGGTTGGCAGTCTAAGGTCGCTTCTTTTATCGGTAGGCCCACCTAAGGGGTATCTGTTATGAGAGAACTAGACTAGATAGCGACAAACGGTTTTTTGCATCTGCATTTTAACCGAATCTGGAACGCAGGAAATTTTTCTTTTTTTCCGGTGATTACCGGTAATTCGCAAAAATCGTTTTTTTAGGTCATTTTGAACAATTTCAATGACTGATTTCCGGTCACGTGATTAACCTAGGAAGCCAAAAAAAAATTCTACCGCATATTTTTTTCCAAGGTTTCACATGCAGAAAACCATTTGTCGCTATCTTGTCTAGTTCTCCCAGTCGAAATCACAATGGGCCAACTAAAAAAAAAATAGACCTTTGGTAGCTTTTTTTTTAAAGGAACCCACCCTTGTCAGCTGAATAACTCGAAGGCCATAAGTTATGGCCCATAATAGATATCAACAAACAGTTTTTTGTTGAAAAAAAAGTTCAGAAAATTTGAAGACGAAAGGTAAAAAAATCAGTCTCCTATCACCAACAGTGGCCGAGAAACCGACAATCTTAGATTTAACCGGTAATTACCGGAATACTGGCATCCGGTTCAAAAATCGAAGAGCGTCATGCAAGGTATCAAACCATTGACTCTCATCTTTTTTTGGAATTTTCAAAATCGGTACATCCATCTTCGAGAAAAACTCGTGCAACTGAAAGCTTCTTTAAAAAAAAAAAAACCAATATCAAAAATTTTTCAAACCAAACTTTTTTATTTTCAAAAAATTGAAATTTCCGATTTTTTGGCCTTTTGCTGCCAACTCAAAAAAAACGACTTAATTAAAATCTATTATTAGTTTTATTCGGAGGAGGAGTCACCGATTCTGTTTATATTTATGAACAATATTGAATCTGCTGGAATCTCTCGATCTCTTCACCTTTTATTGAAAATGTGTTCCCTCCCCAAAGTCCATTTAATCGCAACAATCGACAAAGTTTACGGCTCCTTTGTTTTTGATCAGAGCCAAATTGCAAACTTCAAATTTCTTTCGTTCGAAATCACGACTTTTGCACCGTTTGCGCTAGAAACAAAAGTATCGCAGAGTTTATTGTCAAAGCATCATGGAAAAATTGGTAAGCTTTTTATACTTTTTTGAAATATAATTACAATATAAACTTTTTCATTTTTTCAAGTCAACCGGATCACCGGTAATTTATGTTTTAAACCGTAAGTTCAGGAGTTCGAATCTCAGAAGGCCCAATTTTTTTTGTTTATTTTTATCGAATTGTACAGTATGTAGTTTTTTTACTTGCGAAGTGAAAATTGTACTTTAGGTAATTACGGCCAATAAAAAATAGTAACTAGGTGGATTTTATTTTCAAACCCTTGACATCGGCTATAGCTTGGCGTTCAAAATAAAATCCACCTAGTTACCATTTTTAATTGGCCGTAATTAGCTAAAAGACAATTTTCACTTCGCAAGTAAGAAAAGTACATACTGTATGTATTTATGATAATAATCGGTCTCTTCGTTGTTATTCACAGAGAGTGTCAAAGACAACAGTTTTCTAACTCGAACCAGTCGTTTTTTAACAGTGTCGAACTTGAGGGGTTTCTCAGATACCGTATCTGTTCTGAGAGAATTAGATTAATCAAATCACACGAATGTCAACTTATTTTAAGAATCGTGTGATTTGATTGGTCACTATCATTTTTAACTTGATTTTTTTTAATATGGCTCATAAATTCCTTTTCAGGTTTATCGTCTTTACAGCATGTTTTCGATTCTTTGACCGATAATGGAAAAGGTGTGCTAAAATTAATTATCAAAGAACAAATTGAACAAATAAAACAACGCAAAGATGGTCCTAATTTCAAAGGTAATTGATCGAAAATTTTAAAAATTAATAACAAAAAAATTTCTTAAGATTTTTTTATGACAATGAAATAAATTCTTCAAAAAATATAAATATCAAAATTTCAGAGCTGTATCGTCTTTGCCGAAAGAATTTCTTGGTGAATTCTGAGACTGCTTTAAAGGCGCAACTAGTGGAGCTGCGAGATCATAGATTAATACCAGAGTCAACGCAACAAATTCGTATACAACTTGCGCAGTTGCAGCTCACCAACTTTTTGAAAGATAATTCGTAATGAAAATATCATTCTTCACTTTACCTCAATTCACTGCCAATAAAGTAATAAGAAATATAATTTATAACAAATTATTTTAGGTTGAGCATGAAGAGCTTTTTTTGCCTTAGGTCACTTTTTTAAAGACAACCACCCCTATCCAAGCCGATTACGGGAAACCATAGGCGATATCGAGAAACAGTTTTTTGCATTCAACTGCCAACTAAAAAAGCTCAATTGAAGAAATTTTATTAAGTTGATTTGACATCCGGTTCACCGGATA
>SCLH01001722.1:0-11712 GCA_004367855.1 Oikopleura vanhoeffeni
GGGTCCAGAGATTGTCGGCCACTACGGGAGTTAACTTACTTCATTATGAAACTAATTTTATTTCACATATTAGACTCTAATAATTAGAGTATACATTTTAAGTCAACTTTTTTTCTCCTATCTTTTGCTATGAAAAATGCGTAGGCGGAAAAAGTCAACCAATTTAAAGTCCTACCAAACAAAGCATCGAAAAAATTATTCTTAAAATCATACAGTTTCCGGCGTGCTTTACAGTTGACTGGCGTTTTTTCAAAAGCAAAAGATAGACGTTTAAAATTTTTTAAGTCCAGACGACAATGTCTACAAGCAGGCTTCCAAAAAGGAGGCATTCCCCCGCCGATTTTCCGTCCTTATCCCGTTTTTATCCCGTTTTGGTGGATAGATTATTCCGGGCCCGGGATAGACTTTATCCTTTTTTTATCTCGTTTTTGTAAATACGAACAAAATTTTAGCATGCAGACGGAACTACTTGGGGGTAAATTTGAAAGTAAAATATTGTCAAAAATTTTTTTGCGGCATTTTGGATAGCTCATCATTTCCGGCTTAACCGGAATTAACCTACAAATCGTGTTTATTAATTTTTAAATCACTTGGGGGGTATAATATTAGGCGTGCCATAAATGTAATTATAAAAGACAGTAAAACTCCTGAAGAGCGTTTATATTTATGATTATGCATAAAGGGATAGGGATAAAAAGGGGGATGGGGATGAAACGGGATAGGAATAGAAAAAAGGATAGGAACGGGATAAAAAGGGGATGGGGATTAACGGGATCAAAGGGGGATGGAATTTGCCATCCCTATCCCTCTATGGCTCTGAATTTTCCATCCCTATCCCCCTTGGTTTATCCCTTCTATCCCTATCCCGTTTGAAAGCCTGGTCTACAAGACTCAAAAATATGTTTGTAGATCTAGCCTTTAGCTTGCGTGCGAAATATGACAAAACTCCCTGATACATAAGCGACAAAAAAGGATACAAGCCAAAATGGTAAAACTATCTCCTCCCACGTTTTAAATCGAAAGTATCTGAAATTTTGACAAAACTTGTAAAAGTGGTATGCCAAACTTAATCTTGGTCAAAATTTCTAATTTCGCTCTATTTTTTCTAAAATATGCAGAATACCACCGTTTTTGGCAATTATCCGTCGGAAAAACTATCTCCTCCTAGGGTTTTTTTTTAAATTCATTTATTTTTTTTCTAAGCTAGCTCATACAAATACGAACAATATATTTTATTTGTTCACATTTCACTATTTTTTGTATACATTTAACAAATTGTATACATTTAATTTGTATACATTTGACTTTTTATATAGAGTAGTTACTCTGTTATAGTTACCCCTATTATAGTTACCTTTTATCTGTTATAGTTACCCTTTTTAGAGAAGTTCATGTCGTTTATATGTTATAGTCACCCCTTATGAAAAATCTCAAAAACTCTAAACTTTCAAATAACATTTAGATCTTTTTTCAATTTTGACCGTATGGCAGAAAAAAAATCAAGAACCTCCAAGAAAAAACATTTCATACACAATATCTAGACCAGACTTTCGAAGTCTTGGAGCCGATAGATAAGTCACCTGCAAAATCATAACATCGGGGGGGCCTGGGTCTAAAATTTAGAAAAGATATCAACGTCGAGACGGTTCAAGGTCGCAATGAATCTGTAAAAAACCATACAGTAAGTGGTTTATTTTTTCGTGGACGATAAAAGAAAATAAATTCGGAGGAATCCCGTCTCCCAAATTATAGACGATCTCCCGACACGTGAATCTGTTCCCTCTAAAAAAACACATAACTGATGCTCGAGCTCTGATTGGGCCGACCAATAGATTACCTTTTAAAGAGTGATGAGATTTTTTAAAAAATCCATCACTTCCTAGTTTTAAAGAAAGAATTAAAATGTGAAGTTGATTGACCACAAGGAATGCGCAGAGCCGAGTCAGTTATCTCAAAAAAATCATCCAGCACATAAATCAAGCTAAAAACCGTTTTCTGCGGTTATTTCAAGGTCCACAAAAAATCCATCAACTATCTAAATTTTCGACAGAAACTTGAAAGCACAAATACACAGAGGAGAGATGCCGAGAGCCCCTAGGTATTCATATTCCTGAAGATGTGGAAGGAGACAAGCCGGGCTCAGAACCCAGGCAGGCATCTTAAGCGACGTCATGATCTAGCGTGTAACACTAACTACGTTTGCCCGACATTTTTCCGAGCAGGGCGAATCGTCCCATATGCGCAAAAGTCGCACACTAATCGCTCGACCTAATCGCTCGTTACACCTCCTTAATTCTACTGAAATTCGGAAATTAAGATATAATATTTCGAGTCGGTTAACCCCAGCGCTAGTACTGGAAGTGGTGATCTACAGGGTGACACAGTCAAACGAAGGCCAATACTTCAACAGTTAACTCGTAAGACTTAGCACATGAATCTGACCAGACTCGATGTCCGGCAACCTATGCCCATCTAAGATCACCTATAAGCAAAGTCATATCACAACATTTTCAATACGCTTAAAATAATATTAGCCAATTGCAATAAAATAAAAAAAAATAAAAAATTCCGAATGAACAAAAAGGCATTTAATGGGGATGAGAAAAAAAAATCGCCGGAAAATGGTACCCCAGACGGGCACGCAGTGCAAAATCATCGATGCGAATCAACCGTATATTTAATTGAACTACTGTTTAGTTACACTTCAAAGGTTTCTCCTAGTTTCCATCTCTAACAATTATTATATGTTCATCAAAATTCCTCTTCGTAATTGACTCTGAAATTATGGTAAAACAATTTGTGTTCTACAAACCAAGACAAGTCCACGCTACGGGTACTCGCAAACCTTGTTCTGATCTAATTAATAATTTTCGGAAGTTTTGGCTTCGCTAGAGTGCCTATGCTAACCGGTAGCCAATTTCACAAATAAACAAGACCAGAAACTCTGAATAAGAAAAAACCCAATCGGTAATTATGTATGTTCTCACCGCCTCTCGCCACGCATTCGTACGTCACAGCATTCGAAAAGCTATCCCCTTCTGGAACTCTGCTCTAGTTAAACTGTATCTCTATATCTTTTATATCATTTAGAGCTTAGAAATTCGTTACGATTCTTGAGGGGCTTCCATGATTAGTACTTTTGAAAAAATAATAATGGTACCAATGTACTAATTGAAAAAGTACTCAAACGGTCAAAAAAATTCCAGGTCAACTTCAAACGCTTTTTAAGACTTTTTCTCATTAGCAAGGAAGAGTCGAATAGAAATCGATGTGACGAATAATCCAAAAATAAAGTTAAAATATGTCATAAATAAATCCTATTTCTTAAAAATACGATCACGTACGTGTTTGGAAAATATCATATCAAAACTCTTGAATAGTTGTAGTAGTCCCTCAAAACTGTTCGGCGTTAATTGATACATCTTGGTACTTGGGCCAAACCGCATTTCTTAATTCTGAAGGTCACGTGACTTTTCGAACTTGATGAATGTAAAGAAACGTCAAAAACTCTAAGGAACCACTTCACTTCTTTCAAAAATGGGACTTAAGGCAATGTTGGAAAAAAACATACTACTTTTACCTAACCTGTATTCTTAAAATATATCGTCCACCGTGATCATTTGGGCGATAGTGTAGTGGAAAAGAGTCTTAGAAGCTTTTTCGTGATCAAGATGAAAGGTTTAGATCTTTGTGAATTTAAAAAAATTTTTGCAAAAAATAAGTACTGTAATTACAGAAAAAATTTCATAAAAAACCACAAACCCATTCATCTTCAAAGTTACCAAACTTAGAACGGTCTTGTCATTAATGTTAAGCGTCGAAAGCGGATTTAATTAACTGGTTCACACTGCCGGAAATCGACGGTCTACAGTAAGCTTCACTGAAGCCCGTTTTGGGGGTTAACGTTTTGACTCGCACTGTATAACATTGGTTTACGGTTTCACAATTTTTGAGGTCGGCGCTTCCTTTATCAGTTCTAGGTTCCCATATCATCACCACACCAATCAGCCCTCTGTCTTAACTATCTAGAATCCAGAATACTGATCAAGAGTTTCTAGCTAGAAGGTGCCACATTGTCTTCCATTGTAAGGCTATCATTAATTCCTGAAAATGGTGGAAAAGACAAGCCGGGGTCGAACCGGGGTCTCTAATCATCAACGACGTCATGATTCTAGCGTGTTAACCAACTACACGCACGTTGCCCCGACATTTCGAGCACGATATTCCCATATGGCGCGAATAAGTCGCACGACTAATCGCCTCGACCACTAATCGCCCTACACGAGCCCGACTCCACAATTTTCATTTTTGTGCTCTGTTTTTTTCGAACAGCAAAGAAAATTCTCAGAAACAATTTTGAAAAAAAATGAAAAATAATAAAAAAAATATGTTCAAATCGGCAATAAAAATATACTTCCTGACAAATGAAATAATAAAGACCTTATCAACTTATATTACATATCGGAAATAAAAATTTAAAGATAATCTAGAAAATTTCATGTCCGAGTCTCTAATGCGACCAGTACTCCCTTAATAATGAAATTTAAGTTATGTCTGTTTTAAATACAAAAAAACAGATATAACTTATACTCATATATATATATTATATAAGTTAACCCTATAATATAAGTTAAAAACGAGATTCTCAAATTGAAAAAATATTGAGTAATTACTGTTAAGGTTACCCCGAGCAATCACTCATTATAGTTACCTTTTATCTGTTGATTACCTTTTTTTCACCATGTTCATGGGTAACTATAACAGAGTAACTACTGTATTTCAGAAGGCAATTATAAAGTTTGCAAAAAGTTCTGACAATTTGTATACATTTAACGCGATTCGTATGTTTTAAAATTGTATACATGTTAGGTCTTGCATTTAAATTGTATACATTTCGCAATTTTTTAATTTCAATGAATTGTATACATTTTAATATTTTTGTATACATTTCACAATTTTTTGTATAAATTATAAAAATTCTACTACATTTTAAAAATTGTATACATTTCGCTTTTTATACATTTTACTATGTATACATTACAGTATTGCCCATATTTTTTATATGCTCTTTAAAAAATTATATTACATGGTTTTGTTATTTTTGGTCAAAAATATTTTGAAAATTTTCTTCATTTCTTGTTCAAAAATTTTCAAACTTATTTTTCTGGAATCACCAGCTGAAAATATTGAGAATGCCACTTTTAACTTTATTCAAATATGTTCTCGTTTTGTTTCTTCGCTCTTGTTTATACTCTGAATCATAATTTTTGCAACGAAACTACGTCTTGGGAGAAATCGGTTGAGTCCCTCGTTAATCAAAAATAAAAAAATTATTAAACTTAAACTTGCCAAATTATTAAGCCGACCCATCCACCGAATTCAATTTATTTCTTTCATCTCATGTAAAAAAATATTTCTTACGATGTGCCAAAGTTTCGGTTTTTTCGAATTTTTTGGACAATTTAAATTTTTTATTTTGACGTTGAATTAGTATGAAACCAAATATAATAAATTGAATTCGGTGGTCAAGACCGTTTTTTCGGTTACTAATTAATAGGGTGGGCGTCGTAATTTTTTGAGCTCTTTATAAAATTAATTTATGATACATTAATATCGGTTACGACTAAAGTTGACCCAAAAAATCTCATGGTGGCAATTATTTTTTCAAAACAATCTAGAACAGATTCTAGAATTGTCAAAATTCGAATATTTCTGTGCATTAACCCGCATAAAACCGGTATTCTACCATGATATGAACATTTTTTATTGGTGAATATGACCCGCCTCAAACGATGCATGACATTTAAATTATAGAAAATGTCTTAATCCGATTCTAGAAATTTCAATTATTTTCAAGCAAAAATTTTAAATCTAATTATCGAATTTGACGCTAATTGGTTCAAAATTTCGATTAGTTGTAAAGAAATTTTTTGTTCAGTGAACTCTCAGCTTCAATTTGGTGGTACTTTTGTTCCGATCAGACGAACTTTTTTTTCGAACTTTTCATTTCCGGTTCACTTAAAGGGACTTTTAAAGGGAGTGGGTTCACTTAAGGGTATCCCTGCTCCTACATTTTCTGCAGTTATTATGTCATAAAAATGCACCAAATCAATTGTTTATGTTTTGAACGCATAAAACAACCCAAATGACAACAACAAAAATTTCGAAAATTTTGCGTTTTTTCGATTTTTTTCGAAGTATTTTTCTCAAAATTATGTTCAAAAATAACGTTTATGTCAATTTGACCACTCAAACTTCAAAATATCGGGTTGACGTAAGCCAACTTTCTCTTCAGTGTTTCCCCAGCTTTCTTTTGAGCCTACTTTCGAAAAAATCGAAGCACATTTTTTTTCGGAAATTTTTTCACGTGACCTTGAAAAATTCATATTTTTTGTTTGGGGCCGAAATTTGACAAAAACCCACCTACAAAGTTTCTGTTTGTTTAGAGCTAGCTTTTGCAAAAATTTGAGTACATTATCAAATTTAACCTAGGAGGAGAAAGATTTTCCGATGAAAAAAGTCCAAAAACCGGTATTTTGGACCGGTTTTTTACGTATTCTAGAATAAANAGGCTCAAAAGAAAGCTGAGAAAACACTGAAGAGAAAGTTGGCTTACGTCAAGCCAAAATTTTGGGAGTTTTAGTGGTCAAATTGATAACATCGTTATTTTGTAGTTAATTTTGAAAAAAATACTTAGAAACAAATCGAAAAAACTCAAAATTTTTCGAATTTTTTTTTTGTTTTTTATTTAGGTTATTTTTGTGCTTTAAAAACTAAACGATTGATTTGGTGCATTTTTATGACATATTAACTGCAGAAAATGTAGGAACCACCTACCCTTAACCTTTAATAATCAACCCCGAAAACCGACCTTTTTTTCGAAAAAATCTCAAAACCAAAAAAAAATCTTATAAGTGAAAAACTTTGCAGAAATTCTCTACAAAATAGGTGTTTCAAAAAAGTATATACGTGAGCTAGACATATCGACGCCCCTCCCTTAAGGGGTATACATGCGACTCTGATTTGACATTTTCTCGGTGAAATATACTGAAAACTAACAGTTCATGAGAAAAACCGAAAATGCTGATTTGTTGATCTATCCTTAATCTTGCGAAAAAAGTACATCACAAATTATTTTTGAACCATTAACACCATAGGTACAGTATCGTAACAAGGTGACATTTTCCAACTGCAAAACTATCTCTCCCAGACGGTATATCAACTGAGCTCAAATTTTAACAGATACGTAACGGTAGTATGTCAATCTTTTCTCATCGGGCTTTTTTTGATCAGGCGACGAACAATTCTAGAACGCCAAATAACCGACGTTTCACAATTTCAGACTGTCAAAATCTTCTCCTCCTAGGATATATTTGGCAAAATAGCTCCAAATTTTTCATCAAAGGTATTCCCAAGAACAATTGTAAAAGACTCTCACGGGCTTTTTTGCAATTCCCAGCCTAAAACTCGAATTTATGATTTTTTTTGGTTGAATTTTCCAAAAAATTCCAGAAAAAAAAGTGCTTCGATTTTTTCGAAATTAGGCTCAAAAGAAAGTCTAGTAAAGACACTAATTGAGGAAAGTTGGCTTTTACGTCAAGTCGATATTTTGAAGTTTTATGGTCAAATTTGGCAGCAAACGTTATTTTTTAACATTCATCTTTAAAAAATACTTAGAAAAAATCGAAAAAAATGCGGAAAAATTTTCGAAAAAAATTTTTTTTGAGTGAATTTGGAGCATTTCTAATGCCTCTAGAGGCTTTATTAAATCAGAGTCGCATTACCCCCTTAAGGGGTAGTCGTCGCAAATAGATTTTCGCTTAAATTTGAGACTATACTAAATCAACCAAAAATGACATGAGTTTGGTTAAAGATTTTTTATATTACAAGATCAACCGCTAGGAGGGCCTCAAAGACCAAATCTTAAAAAACCTATCTCCTCCTTAAATACAAACAGGATCAACCCAATTTTTCGGCTTTGGCTGCAGTACAAAATATTAACTTTTAATTCGAAAGGATGAAAAATTTTTACTAAAAAATACAGTAGATAACCCTCAAAATTAAAATTATGTAACTCGCTTATAGTACCCGGGATGTATATGCAGGAATTCAAAATTAGTGCTTGATTTATGCTCTAACAAATATGCTTTGTACATTGAGGTTTCCAAATTATGGAATTGATTCATCTGCTTCTTAGAATTATTTTTATTTCGTATCGCGGGAAAATTTTCACTTTTTATAGAGTATGAGTCCATAATGCTGGCTATTGGGACCGGAAATGACCCATTCAAAAAATTCCTCTCTTATTTTTTTTTTATAAAACTTAAGGTCTAATCTCCTGCTAGGCGAGGTTTGGCGAATTCGGGGATAAAAATGCCTTTTCGGCTTTTGATTTCAAATTTTGGTATATGCTTAATTTTTTATAAATATCCTATATGAATGAGTCATATATTGAAAATGCATGTTATCTTGAGAAATTTAATTGGCAATAACATCTAATTTTTGATTTATTATCAAATTTGGTAGGCATGCGTAAGAGTTTACCGCATTTTTCGTATAAATCTACAAGTTTTTCTTAAAGATTGACTTCTGAACCCATCAGAAGGCGATTACTAAATTCCTTTAAAATTTATATACAGGGTGTAAGGTCTTTTACCTTCTTTTGTTCCAAACTGGTACACTGATTTCCGCCTTTTGATTGGTTATCAGAAGAGTTTTCCTCAGATTCAACAAATCAAAAACGCGGAAATTCAAGTGTAACCAGTTTGGAAAAAAGAAGGGAAAAACCTTACAGCCCTGTAAAAACTTCAAATATTAAAAATCATCCTTTCGAAATTAAAGTTAGATATTTTTATTTACTGCCAGCCATAGCCGGAAAATGGGGTTGATCCTATTTGCTATTTAGAGGAGATAGGTTTTGAACTTTGGTCTTTGAGGCCTCTAGCGGTCAAAACTTGTTATTAAAAAATCTTATGACCAGCTTTTAAGCGAAATCTATTGCGACGGACTGACCGCTTAAGGGGTTAACCGAGGGTTTTTACTGATTTCAACGGTTAGTCCTGAGCTAACCGCAATTTCTTATTGAGTTCGAACTTTCGGATTCTTAGGAGATATTGTTTGAAATTTTCAAAAAATGGTGTTCAAAAGTTTTTTGTATGACCGGACCGCCGGTATACCGGTCCAAAAAAGTGATTTTTTCCATTTTGTAACAACTTTTCTAGCTCCGCGATTATCAAAATTTCCTTTTTTTGTCAGTATAAACTTTAATTTGTGAGCTAAACAGCCGACAAGGCCTGGATTTCCAAATTCCTTTGTTATTTAGAGAAATTTCCGACAATAAATGGTGTTTTTGCCACATGTTCGCTGTACCAATCAGTTAGTTCGAACAATATCAGATTTTTTTTTTTAAAGAAAAAGCACTTCTTAGCAAAGTGTGCTAAGCGAGGGCGATACAATGAGTTTTTTTATTTTTTTTTCTCGTTAGCTTTTTTAGAGGCACTCAAAGTTTATTTACCCTCAAATTCGTCAAAAATTAGGGATTTGAAGAAAAATTTCAAAAACTTTTTTGAGTAAAAATCATAATTTTTTGATATATTTTTTGTCCAGTAAGCTGCCAAAATAAAAAATTAGTTGTAAAAATAGTCAGAATCCAATATGCCGAAACTTTTTTTGTATGACCCACACTCCTTCACACATAAGCGGCATCAAGAGCCACCTTAAGCCAAAGACGGAAAATCTACTCCTCCCAGGTTTTATTTTGATATAAACCAAATTTTAACATAACGTGTATAATCTAGGTATACAAAACTTTGTAGTGAGATTTTTGTCAGATAAATGCTATATTTATTCTAGAATACGTTAAAAAAACCGATCCAAAATACCGGTTTTTGGGACTGTTTTTCATCGGAAAAATCTTTCTCCTCCTTAGGTTAAAATTTGATAATGTACTCAAATTTTTGCAAAGCTTTAGCTCTAACAAACAGAAACTTTGTAGGTTGGTTTATGTCAAATTTCCCTCATCGCCCGCACCATCACGCCCGCACCCCACCTCCACCTTCCAAAAAAAAATATGAATTTTTCATAGGTCATCGTGAAAAAATTTCCGAAAAAAAAATGTGCTTCATTTTTTTCGAAAGTAGGCTTCAAAAGAAAGCTGGGAAACACTGAAGAGAAAGTTTGGCTTACTCAACCCGATAGTTTTGAAGTTTTGAGTGGTCAATTGACATAAACGTTATTTTTGAACATAATTTTGAGAAAAATACTTCGAAAAAATCGGAAAAAAACGCAAAATTTTCGAAATTTTGTTTGTTGTCAAATTTGGGTTGTTTTATGCGTTCAAAACATAAACATTGATTTGTGATGCATTTTTTTGACATAATAAACTCAGAAAATGTGGAGCAGGGAATACCCAACTCCCTTTAAAAAGTCCCTTTAAGTGAACCGGAAATGAAAAAGTTCGAAAAAAAAGTTCGTCTGAATCGGAAATAAAATGTGATTTTATGCTTTTTATTTAATTTTGTTTAAAAATGGGCCCCAAATCGGCCGAAGGCCGATAAAATGTGATTTTATGCTTTTTATTTAATTTTGTTGAAAAATGAGCCATTGCCAATAAATTTATCAAGATAACATGAATTTTAATATATGACTTATCCATATCTATCATCATGCCTGAAATCAAAAGCCGAAAGACATTTTTATCACCGAATTCCGTCAAACCTTGCTAGCAGGAAGTTTGAGACCTCAAGTTTTACAAAAAAAATAAGAGAAAATTTTTTAAATGGACATTTCCGGTCCAATAGCCAGCATTGTGACTCATACTCTATAAAAAGGAAAATTTTCCCGTGATACAAAATAAAATAATTCTAGAAGCAGATGAACAATTTTATAATTTGGAAGCCTTAATAACAAAGCATATTGTAGAGCATAAATCAAGCACTAATTTGCAAATCCTGCATATACCTCCCCTGTGATATAAGCGTCACAAATTTTATTTTGAGGGTTATCTACTGTATTTTTTAGTAAAAATTTTTCATCCTTCGAATTAAAGTTAGATATTTTTGTACTGCAGCCATAGCCGAAAAATTGGGTTGATCCTATTTGTATTAATGGAGGAGATAGGTTTTCACGATTTTGTCTTTGAGGCCCTCTGGCAGTTAAACTTGTTATCAAAAAAATCTAAGACCAAGCTCATTGTCATTTTTCGGCCGATTAAGTATAGTCTTTTAAGCTAAATCTATTTGCGACGACTACCCCCTTTAGAAAGTTTAATTTAAATTGAATTTTTTTGGAGCTCATTTTTAAACAAAATTTAATTCAAAATATAATATCCCCCTTTATCCGCCATCGGCCAATATGGGGCTCATTTTTTAAGAAATTAAAATTAAAAACGTAAAATCCCTTTTTATGGGCCTTTGGCCATTTAGGGCTCATTTTTCAACAAAACTGAATTAAAAAATATATTAGCCCTCTTTATCGGCCTTTGGCCGTTTTGAGGCTCATTTCTTGAGGTATTCAAATTAAAAACATAAAATTTTATCGGCCTTCGATCGATCTGGAGCTCATTTTTCAACAAAACTATATTTAATATAATATCCCCCTTTCTCGGCCTTTAGCCGATTTGAACTCATTTTTCAACAAAAATATAATTGCTTCCTATATCGGCCTTCTGCCGATTTGGGGCTCATTTTTTAAGTAATAATTAAAATTTGAAAC
>SCLH01001722.1:24786-44114 GCA_004367855.1 Oikopleura vanhoeffeni
TAATTTCAACCCCCGAAAAACCGACTTTTCTTTGAAAAATCTCAAAACCAAAAAAAAATCTTATAAGTGAAAAAAACTTGGCAGAAAATTCTCTAAAAAATAGGTGTATCAAAAAGTATTATACGTGAAGCTGAGATATCGTCCCCCACACCCTTAAGCATTACACATAGCATTACATTCGTGACTAGGTAACGGGTGCGCTAAATGACCACCCAGTGCCACTTGGCACTATCTACTAGTATGCACACGGGTTAAAGAAAAATCAAATATCAAAAAGGTTGATTTTAGCTGATATTACACTTCTACGGCAATAGAGGCTTCTATAATTAACGAATGACATGAGTCCTATTGTTACCTCTGAAATAAAAAATAAGGCTATTATCAACCTGTCAATTTCTTCATTTTGAGATCTGAGAAATCGATTATTTTCAAGTCTCAAATTTAATTATTTGAGCTTATTTAAGCATGAATTCCGTATAAAAGAAATTAAACAGGCATTGACCCATATTTCGCCTCAGTAAAGATAACAAACCCAAATTTGAGAGAAAACAAATCTTAACACGTCTTAGCATAACGGTCCCATTATGTTTTTTTGTACATATCTAGAATTAGTGGGCCTATATTATCAAACAAATTTTTGTCCGGATCAAAGCTTTTGAAATTTTCGAAAAGTTTTTTTTTCGAGATGGTTTTTCTGGCCGAAAGTCCCCTTTGATCATATAAGGTTGGTGTCGACGGCAATACTAACCCTAGGGTATTTCTTTTTTATCAGGCGTCATAACTTTGAGACATTGTCCAATCACATCACACGTTTGTCAAGGATTCCTAGGCATTATTTTCGATATAGGCTGTATGGAAAAAATCGGCCACGAAATATAAATTTGGGACTTATGTATTTTGGGTCTGGGTAAAATTGTAAGTCGGATTTTTTGGTCCATATTTTTTTCTCTATTTTATTTTAGTCGAATTTAATTTTATTAATATTAAATTTAATATTTTTGTTAAATTATTCAAAATAACTTTATTAAACTTAGTTCATAAGTCTAGAGCACAGTATATAATCTTCCACTTTTTTACCGGGTAAAATTGCGGAAGAAAATTTTTTGTTTACATCTCCCGCTTTTCACCCATTTGTTGGCTGTCTAACCGTCTGGGTAAAAAAGAGAAGAAATCGAAAAGACTCACGCTGTATAATTTCATAACATTGTCTTAGCAAAAAATAAGAAAACAGGCGGTGGTAAACTCATCTTACACTATTTATATTTAATTTTTGGGTCATTATAATTGTGACATTCATCTAAAGTGTCCGATATGTAAAATTGGAAAACTCATCGCGTCAAACGACTTTGGTCAGACCAATCGTATTCTCATTACGATTTCGATAACACGTCTTGCATAATATTTTTTTTAAGCTCTTCAAGCTTGGTCGATATTGGCCAATTTAAATTATCACGTAGGTGAGGTTAACATTGTTTATTTCGGGGGTTAATGAAATTTTTGCCTCATATTGGAATTTTACACATCGGGGACTGTATTTCGATAAAATATATAGCCACACGGACACATATTGGAAAAATCTCAGCTGTCCTTTTTAAACGAAACCACAAGATTTTATCTCAGACAAAAGCAATATATTTTATTGTTTATGAATTAATGCCAGCTCAAAAAAATTTTCAGATAAACTGGAGTGGCTCCGATGTTGCCGTATTTGCGAGATGGATTACGAGCCCCTGGGTGATCGAGCTCGTGTGAAATTGCGATGTTCTCACATAATCTGCATCGACTGCGCCGAGGGATGGTTGCAGCAGACGCAGAACAATGGGCGCACATGTCAATGTCCATTTTGCAATGCACCATTTCAGCGAGAGCATTTGACGCCCGTGCATTTTGCATAGTGTGTTTAGTAGACAAAAATTACTGGAACATGATTAATTTACTCTGACATTTTTGACACAAAAATTGTAAAAACCATAATTTTGTCATCTAAAATTTACTTTAAATTAAGATTTTTATCGAAATATATGAAATCTAATTGATTTTGATAATGAAATACGAACGGGCTGGCCTCAATTATCCGAAAGTGCCGAATTGTTCGTAAAAATTCTAGAAATATTTCCCAAATGGGCCTACATGGTACCTGATCATCCGATTTTTATGGTCAAAAACTTTCAATTAATGCCCCTTTCCTTATTAAATAATTTTGGCGTTTCAGGTTAAATCAGGTCAGTAATTTTTCAAATTTTGAAAAAATTCAATTTTTCAATCCTACTTTTATGGGCAAGAGTCTCCATAACAGTCGGTTGCTAATATAAAAATAGCTCAGGATTCGAGTTACTGTCGAATTTATCTTTAAGGGAGAACTGGTCGCATTTTAAGGCCAAAAAACAGGGTTTCATCGTCACCTCATGAAATACTAGAAACAGCACGAACATATGGATTTTCAGTTTGGGATAATTGAACATTAATTTTGCTTCCACCAAAACACCATCGGAGGCCTCTGATTACCGACCAATCAGGAACGACCTTTCAAAAGTGGCACTATTTTTCACTTCAAAGCCTACTCCTCCCGTATTCGTTTGAAGTAGAGAATACTTTTATGCTTTTATGACCAACAGCAGAACGTAGGCAGAGCCCCTAGTGAGTTTTACTCACAAAAAATGTCATTGCTGGCGCTTAAATGAGCAAAAATAAGGCCAAAAAAAAAAAAAATAAAGTTTTTGCTCATTTAAGCGCCGGATGGAATTTGTTTTGAGTAAAACTCTACTAGGGCTCTGCTCACGTTCTCTGTGGTCTCTATCTTCAAACTCAGGGAGGAGTAGACTTTTGGAAGTGAAAATAGTGCCCTTTTGAAAGTCGTTCCGCAATTGGTCGGCTAATCAGAGGCCTCCGATGTGTTTTTTGGTGAAGCAAAGTTATGTTCAATTATCCTAAAACTGAAATCCATATGTTCGTGCTGCTTTCTAGTATTTTCAATTGAGGGCGCGCTGAAAACCCTGTTTTTGGCCTTTAAAATGCACCCAGTACTCCCTTAAAGCTTAAACGCTTCTCATTTTTTAAATGATTATCGACCAAAACTTTTTTCAAAGTTTTGCGTAATTTGAAAAAAAATGTTTTAGATAAAAAAACGAAAATGCTTTCGCTGACCATTTAGAGTCTAAATTTTAGACTCATTCGACATTATTTGAAAAACCTCATAATCTTTAAATTTACGTGATATCAAACTATTCCCCCCGTTTTGGATTGAAACCTCGAAATTTCATTTTTAGCTATCAAATATCATGAAACTTCATATTTTTTAAAACCAACAGGTGGTGTCATATTACAACTGTGTGTTTCGGCCTTTGGATCTTTAAATTTCCATCTAAAAAAAACCACCTGAATATTTTTCGGACTTTAAACTTTCAGATATATCCTTCATGATTAGTTTACCACGTGTTAAGCCCCATCCCCGAATTTGTTATAACTTTTGACTTGAGAAAATAATTTCGATTGAAAAATTCGTGATTGAAAATTTTCTTCTTCAACCTTTGTGTTTATTAAATATCACTGCTAAATAATCATCTTCCGACTTTAAGCGGTGTTTCGAGTTTTTTTTTAACTTTCGAAAATTTCAAAAAAAATAACCACTCGAACTCTGCTAAAAGAACAGCAACTAAAATGATTTACAATTTCAAAAATTCTATCTTAAAGCTGTAGAACGTACCGACAAAACAGAACGATCCTTCCACTATCAAAACGTTGGCCTGGTATTTTTAAGGGCCCTCAAACCGGTGAGATAATTCGGAACTGGTACGGACGATCATTTTAAAATTTTGGGCCACAATTTAAATTTTCAAGCTATGTGTCACTGCTGACTCAGCAGTGCTGAGGTGGTTTTTCAGTTTTCGTTTTTATTCAGTAATTTTAGATGGTTTATTGAGAAACCGGTAATTTCTTGTAAATTACTAGTACAAAATGGTAATCAAAAAACGGCTCTGTAAAGGATCGCAGCTTGTATTTACTAGTTCGGAACTAACTCAATGGTGAATTTGAGGGCCCTAAGAAAAAACCAGACCTCTTTTATTTTATTTGAAGTTTAAATTGCGTAGAAGCCTAAAGTAGCTTTTTTAAAACATAGCCCACACTACTCAGTTATTTTTCTCGAAGACCATACCAGATATCAACAAACGTTTTTTGCTATGTGTAGCCAGGTTCATTTGTGGCGACCAAAACTTTTTTGTTTATTTCAATTGAAATGTATGTTTTCTTGATAATAATCGGTTGCTTAACTTGCGAAGAACAACACTTCAAATTAATTTATTCATGAAAAATAACATATTTTTTGAAAATTCTCCTTATTTGCCACAGAAAAATCGGTGATTTTGGAGGTTGATTAGCGGCCAACCGGTCGAAGGAGAGAAGAAAAATTACTTGGCTACGCATTGCAAGAAATCGTTTGTTGATATCTTATATGGTCTTCGAGGAAAATCACTGAGTAGGGTGGGCCATGTCAAAAAAAAGCTACCGAATTTAATTAGGGCTAACAAAATTCTTGTTTAGAATGATATTTCAATCTCTACTGCTGGGATTGTTTTCGGTGGTTCAATGTACCACGGTTGCAACTGCTAATACCGCCTCCACGGCCGTAGTCACTGGTCGATTGAGGGCCACACCGGTTGAAACGCCATTTTTTAAAGGAATGGAAGTCATTTTAGACGGCGGATTCAGCGGATTTGTACAGGCAGACGGAATATTTTTGATTCACAATGTTCCAATTGGAAAAACTTATATGTTAAAAGTTAAATCACCAAAACTTACCTATCCACCAGTTAGAATAGACGTCAGTTCATCAGGTTTTTATTTACTATTTTCAATTATCGCAAATGAATATTCACAAACTTTTTTTTATTAAAACAAAAAAATTTATGAATGTGGATTTCTCAACGCATTGTTTAATTATACAGTACACGCGCACAATTGTATTTTGAAACACAAATTAGATTTTTTAAATTATCTAAAAAAAGCATATTATCGATTTTTTAGATAAATCGTTATGGTGCTTTTTACTGAAAATTTTACAAGCGCATTTTTAGGCAATTTTAACATTAAAACAATTGCGATTCGGCATCTTCCTAAAATGTTTGTTCTGTGTGTTTGAATACAAAACGGCTTAGATGCGAGTTAAGTACTGTTCGAAAACGGTTTTCTGTATTGTCTAGCGATATCAAAAAAAAATTACCTATTTTGGAGTGTAAAGTTTTTTTAGGCAAAATTCGTGCTCGAAAACTGAATATCCTGACCCTGAAGGACGTTGAACTTATTAGCTACCCTCTTGATTTGAATCCAATTCATGCAACTCCATATTTCCAGAAAGTAAGTGTTTTTAAATTCAATTTTTATCAATAAGTCCTCAACGGCAATTTGTTGCAAAATTTTCATAAATGAATAAATATTCTTTAGCGAGAAGCCTTCTCAGTTTTGGACACCCTGAAATCGCCTATGGTCTTATTTATGCTTTTGCCAATGGTTGTTTTATTCGTCCTTCCAAAACTCCTCGATTTACAGGTAATTACGTTTTAAGAAAAAATAAAGAAAAGTTTGAACTCATAATAAAAATTTAATACCGGCAAACAAATATTTTTGGGGAAAATATTTTTAAACATAAAGAGTTTTTAACAAAACATTTTTCACAATTTTTATAACAAAATCAAATTATCACAAAATTAAAAATTCGACCCCGATAACTTTGTGAAAAATTCTGTAAGAAATCGAATGAAGGAAAATAAGTTTCGTCCGATGCAAAGGTTTCTTGAAAATGGTACTGGAGTGACCAACTGAAGTTATCTACTGTACAGAATTTCAATTTGTGAGTTCTTTGTTAAAAAAAACTCGTAAAAACTTTGATGCGTCAAAAAATCTTAAATTTAAAATTAAAATTTTTCAAATAAACGATTTTTGACGCATAAAAGTTGAACCAAAACTGTGCTCTCCAAAAACTTCCAAAAAAACATTTCAACAACTAAAAATTAAAACAAGTTTCAAAATTTTAAATTTTCTATGTTTGAGGTGACATTTTTTCAAAGGTATACAAATACGCTTCTGTGAAAAATAATCTACTTTTTCTAGGATCCCGAGCTTAAAAAGGAAATGGAAGACCAAATGAAAACTATGAATAAAGGAGGTGCAATGCCAGACATGAGCGAGTTAATGTCAGGAATCTTTGGTGGAAATGAGCCAAAAAGAGCAGTTAAAAGCAAGAAAGAAGTGAAAAGCAAGAAAAACTAACCAAATTATTTCACAAATCTTAAACAGTCGAACAAGTGTATCAAGCCAGAGCAGAAAAATTAATCAAGAAATTTCATGTGATAAAATGGCTTGCCAACATTTCCAGAGTCTTCACCTTGAAAACAGCTACTTCAATGTCTTTTTTATTCGCCAAAAATAATTTACACACTTTTTTGAAAAATTAATTTGTGTGATTTGGTTTTTGGATGTTTTTATGGGTTTGTTGTGGGTGTAAATTGCAGGCACTTTGAAATGACCGTACCTGTTTCAAAAATGCACTGTTGAAATATATTTGTAATTGAAAACTGCGGAAATAATAAAAAAATTATTTTATTTTAATTTTAACCTCTTTTGATGCATTTTGAAAATACTCTTAATTTTTAAAAAGTAAAAAAGTCCAAAAATAAAGTATTATGTTGTTGCGTTTTTGTAAAAATATTTTTGTGTTAAAAATTTCGAAAATTCCAATTTTGACAAAAATTTAGAAAAAAAGACGCCTACGGAATTTTTCGAATTATTTTTTCTCTTCGAGCACTTAAAAATTAGAGCCGTTTTAATTAGCTTGTTAATCACCAAAATTTTACACCCACAACCCCCTTAACATGTTATGTGCAAATCCTAAATCTGTGATTAAAAATTGTTGTATGAAAAAAAAACATTTTTTTTAATTTTAGAATGTTAAATGTTACTCTTCGAAGGGGAATTTTAAATTCATTCAAAAGATTTAATAAAGAAAATATTGTTTGGACAGTTCCAAAACCAGATCTTAAACCAGCACAATATCCAGGTAATTGTTTTCTAAAACCATCAATGTAAAAAAGTTTACGATTTTTCTTTAGATTTAATGCACGAATTATAGTAAAACGTATTTTTCGAATAGTACTATAATTTAAAAATGCAAGGGATAACTTGATCGGGCTGTATCATTTCCTAATTCTTTCTTTATTCTATTTTTGTGTTCGGTTAACCAAATGCTGTAAAATACCAGTATAAACGGCCGAAATACAGCCAAAACCTGCGTAATTTTTAAAAGCAAGTTTGTCTTTATGTACAAAACGGCAAGTTTTTCAAAGATTATCTTAACCCTCTGAGGCATAGAGCCATAAAAGTGGCTTTCATTTTTTTGAAAAGCCCGAAAATGACAAAAATAATTGAAATAAAAGTTCAAGGTTCAAATCGCCCATGCGATCGCCCATTGCGATTAATTTCTGAAAAAATAAAATACTTTTTTTGATGAATCGTTCGAAAAATATTTTATTCTACTTTTTTTCTTGATTTTTCGCAAAAAATCTTAAAACACCTGGAAATTAGAGACCGGAAATTGGATGTTATTTTTGAAGAAGTCACTTTTTAAGGAATTTTATTCTTAATCTTTTAACGCTAGGTTTTTTGTTCTGAGGTCTCTGATTAACTTTTTTATTTTTTCGAGAGTAAATTCTGTAAAAATCATTAATTTTGAAAAAACTCTAGCATTTCAAAATAATTCACTTTTCCACAGCGGAAATGAAGTGCTGAACATTTTAATTGTCTGAATATAATTATATTAAAATTTAAGTCGATCCTTAATCTCGATGACTTGATAAGAAGTTGTTAACACTTTTTCTTTTTCCATAATATAAGTTCAAAGTCGAGTCATAAAAGGCTCTCATGATTATTATGGTTTTTGAAAATTAAAATAATCTTTGAGAATTTGCCGTTTTGTCCTTAAAATTTTCTGATCGATCTTTTTGAAATTTCGGAGCATTTATATTATTTTATTATATTTCAACCTTTGTGTCACTCAGTGTTATGTTTTCGTATTTACCGCTAATTTATTTTTTCGGCTCTGCAGCGAAACGATTCTTCGAAAGTTATAGCATGGTCTTAAATGTCAAGAATATGATATATCGAAAATTATCCCTATTGCGCTTTTCTCAGCACGCGTCATAACTTTGAGAAGGTGACCAATTAAATCGCGGGATTCTTGAATTAAGTCGACAATCGAGTATTGTGATTTGACACTGGCTCAAAGCTATGACGCGTGCTGAGAAAGGCGCAATAGGGATAATTTTCGATATACATGTTCCGAACTATCTCACCGGTGAATTTTAGGGTCCTTTAAAAAACAGATCCTTTGAAATATTGAAACTAGAAAAATTTAACGTAATTAAAATAAATTTTTGATTTCATAAAATTTATTAAGTTATCGATGGTGAGTCAGAATTATTAAAGGTTGTTGAAGATTCTTTATACGAGCCCGAAGAAATAGCTGTGTATGATGTATTTAAATCTGAGCTGAAAACAGAAGAAATCGAGCTCTCAAATGATGAAATTATAAATATCGATCAAGGTCCAGTCTTTGATATTAAACAAGTTGGAACAGCTCATTTACACCCTTCAATTTTCTGTGCTCCAGTTGACCAGAGTATCATTTATAAAGGATAGGATACAGTATCATTAATCAGTGCAAAATATCTAGATATATTTTTTTTTAGTAATCAAAATTGCGTTTATTCCCAAAAGACCGGGTTTTTACCATCATGACTGAGTAATAAACGTAAATTTGGCGGTCAATTACAAACCAAAAGTGTTAAAGAACGTGATCTTGGCGTTCAGTTATGAAATTCGACACATTGTCAGTTATTTTTAAAAACAGCGCGAAGCAGAACTTGAGGGTAAATTTTTAAATTTGACTCCCTTGCAGTCATATCAAAAAACGAAAAAGAACTTGCCTGTGAATTTTGAAATTTGACACCTTTTCAGGTATATTTATAAAAAAAACGATAATTGACTTGGTGGTAAATTGGGAAATTTGACGCCCTGTCAGTCATATTTATAAAAAAGCTAAAAATACCTCAAAAACGATAATTGACTTGGTAGTAAATTTTGAATTTGACACCATTTCAGTCATATTAATAAATAAAGCGAAAAATAACTTGGCGGTAAATTTTGAATTTGACAAGTTTTCAATCATATTTAAAATCGCGAAAATGAACGTAAACTTGGCCGTGAATTTTGAAATTTGACTCAAGTTTTGAGTTTCTTAATGATTTATTTTTTTACTGCAGATGTGTAAAATTTATGAGCACCACCATCGTTCTTTTTCACAGTTCTTTAAAATATGACAACAAAGATTCCAATTTCTTAATTTGGCGGAAAATCACGTTCTATTTGCAACTGCAATACTTATTTTAATATTTGACATAATAGTTGTGAAATTACTTAATTTTTACTTAAGTAAGATCTTAAAAGAGATTTTATAAACCTTATTACAAAAATTAAATTTTGAGCTTTTTCCAGTTATTCAATGTATTTATCTTTTAAAAGCACTTGAATGGCAAAATTCTTACAAAACGGTTGACATGTCTTTTGAACAAAGTCGAATGGAAACTGGCCAAAAGCGTTATTCAAAACCATGGCAAGGGAGTGGTATGGGATTCGAGAGAGTTAGGGATAAAACTGGGCCTATGTTCAAGGGAGGTGCTTTCACAGATGAACCTAGAAGACCATTTATTTCAAATTTTCATATGATCGATAGGAAAGGCTCATATTATCAAGGAGTCTCAGGTCACGTTTTTTGCAAATTATTGGTAAACCGGTAATCACTGAAAAAAAATGTTTCACCGTTGCAAATTCGGTTAAGATTCAAATGCAAAAAAAACTGTTTGTAGCTATCTAGTCTGCTTCTTTCACAACAGAATTTGAGTTTATTTTTCACATATCCCCTATTTACACTTTTGTGAATATCCCGGCCCTGATTAGGAAACGTAGTGTGTTTTTAAGTAGTAGGGCCGGGATATTCACAAAAGTGTGAATAGGGGATATACAGTATATCATATACTAGTCTGTGTCAAATTTTATTGTGCGTATTTTTATGTGAATATTTTATTCAAAACTCTATATTTTTCCAAAAAATGATAATTTATTTCGAAAAATCGTTTTTTACCAGAATAGATGGTTTTTATTCGCAAACTTTGTTAGGGCCGGAAAAAATACAAACGCAGATAAATTTTCATCAACGGTTTACTTTAGTTTGCAGGGTTTCCGCTGCGCACCCTAGATAACTTGATGGTCGTTAACCTTAATTTAAAGCATAATAGAAATAAATTTGAGGCAAACATTTTTGTTTTTTTGATAAAAAATCTTTTAAGGGGTGGTAGTCGCAAATGAGGAAGAAAATATAAAACCTCCTTAATTTTGCAGAAACTTGCAGTTCTTGTTATTTAGATAATTTGAAATCGATTGGTGGTATTTTCAGAGTCCTACCTATCCTGGAAGGTATATTTTTTGAGGATACAAAATTAGTAGTATTTTATCTCACATATTTTTGCTTTAATTTTGTCGCGACATTCAATAATCAACTTTTTCCGGTCGCTCTCAAGAAAAACTGAGAAATAGATTTTTACAGAACAGATCATACAGCTAACCACAAGCGTTTGATGATCAAATATATGTGACTTTTAAATATTATCTCCAAAATTGAGAGAGGAGATAGGTTTTGAAAAAGTGCAAATTTCAAGCGAAAAAAAGGGAATTTTCGTGATTACGAGCAACCTNAATCCAATCTAAAAACCTGTCCGTTTAAATACACTCTACTGTAGTAGGGCCGGGATATTCACAAAAGTGTGAATAGGGGATATACAGTATATCATATACTAGTCTGTGTCAAATTTTATTGCGCGTATTTTGATGTGAATATTTTATTCAAAACTCTATATTTTTCCAAAAAATGATAATTTATTTCGAAAAATCGTTTTTTTACCAGAATAGGTGGTTTTTATTCGCAAACTTTGTTTTGTTTTTTTCAAAAAATTGAAAAATATAGTTTCAAACAAAGGTGCCAAGTGCACAGCCGCCCTTTTAAATTGTTTTATGTAGAAGTTTCCAGCAATTAAAATGAAAAAAAAATCTGAGCACTAAAGGGCCGGAAAAAATACAAACGCAGATAAATTTTCAATCAACGGTTTACTTTAGTTTGCAGGGTTCCGCTGCGCACCCTAGATACACTTGATGTCGTTAACCTTAATTTAAAGCATAATAAGAAATAAATTTGAAGCAATACATTTTTGGTTTTTTGATAAAAAACTTTTACGGGTGGGGTAGTGCGCAAATGAGGAAGAAATAAACAACCTCCTTAATTTGCAGAAACTGCAGTCTTGTTATTTAGATAATTGAAATCGATTGGTGGTATTTTCAGAGTCCTAGCTATCCTGGAAGGTATATTTTTTGAGGGATACAAAATTAGTAGTATTTTATCTCACATCATTTTTGCTTTAATTCTGTCCGACAATTCAAAATCCAACTTTGGTTTCCGGTCGCTCTCAGAGAAAAACTGAGAATAAAGTTACAGAACAGAATCATACAGCTAACCACAAGCGTTTGATGATTCAAATATATGTGACTTTTAAATATTATCTCCAAAATTGAGAGAGGAGATAGGTTTTAAAAAAGTGCAAATTTCAAGCGAAAAAAAGGGAATTTTCGTGATTACGAGCAACCTGCATGAAAATTTGGGCGTATCAGATCATACAGCTACGAACGTTATTATTTCGGTTATTTTGAAAAAATGAAGTTAATACCTCAAAAACTCAGAGAGGAGATAACTTTTTAAAATTTCAAGCGCCGTTTCCGGCGGATCCTATAATTATTGATATTGATTATTACACTGAATCGACAGCTTTTTATTCGATGTTATCATTTGTTTCATAATTGAGATATTCTTTTATTTAGTTTACTCGCAAAATCAATTATAAAACCACGTTTTTCGCGTAATTTGCGACTACCACCCCCTTAAATCACATCCATATTTTCCCTATAATCAATTACTACAGTATATAAAATAAGCGATGATTCTCACTCAAGATAAAAAAATATTGTGAATTGTGCATTTTGTAATAATGAATGAGCCTGTTTTAAGATCGATTAGACTCAAAGCTTTAATTTCGTGTTTGACTGTGAAGGTAAATTATGCAAATTAGACCAATTATTACTTTACGCAAATTAACCAAATTATTACTTTACGCTTATTTTCAGAATTTACAAAATGATATTATTATCCTCCAATCATATCGCCCGCAGAATATTGCCAGAGTAGCAAGAGGTAATTAAAATTAAGATATAAAGCACAGCGGGAGAGAAATAACTTGGGAGTATGCATAAACGGCGTTGGTTTCTTTCACACCAAATTTTTTCATTTAAAATTACATAAAACGGAAAAAATCAAATTTTTTCTTTCTAATTTGAAAATAAAATTTCTTGACTGATGTATTTTCCAGGTTTGTTAATTTATTATTTGTTTGGTCAAGAGGTGTAGGGTCTGGAAATAAAAAACGTCACTTGATTAAAAAGTTTAGTGTCCGCAAAAAAAGTCCAATGAAATGTAGAAATCAAAAAACATTTTAAACTTGTACTCTTTTTGATATTTCAAAAGCCATAATAATTTGAGGAAATCTATGGAAACATATGAAAAAGAACGTTTTGAATTTTTTCTGCTTATTAAGGCTTTCATAAATTTCAGCAGAAATTCAACACACACTTCCAAAAGGTTTGGAAAAAGACGAAATTTTCGATCAAAATATTGTGTTTTTTTCAAATTATGTTTTATAATTTTTTATCAATTATTCGCACCTGTTTTAATCTGGAAATTCCATCTTTAAATCTCGAGCATATTATTTTTAAATTTAATTATCTGTAACTGTGACCAATTGATGCCCAGCGTGATTTGACTTTTATATTTAGCTTTGAACACGAAAAACGAGACAGAATTAAGTTATATACTTTTATATAAAGACTCAAATTATCCAGCGCCAATAGAGAATTGGGTCAGAGGAAAAAAATACTACAATTTATTTCCTCTAGAAGGTAAGGCTTTACAATTTGACACGATAAAAGGCTTAATTTTTTTTGTAAATTTCGGTTTATCAAAGCGGGTGTACCCTCTTATACAGGCTGCCTAAAGTGTGAACGTCTGTGAGGAGCGGCGAGCACCAATAAACATCCGGATGTGAAATTTCGGAAACATCAAACGGCTTATTAATTGACTATTAAAAGGTCATCAAAAATCAAAACTTTAGACTAAAAAAAAATCCCTAGTAATTTTTTTTCGAACTATAATTTTTATCAAAATTTTCGGGTTTTCAATTTTTTTTTAAATTATGGTTAACCAAAAATTAATGGTTAACCAAAAATTAATGGTTAACCAAAAATTAATTAAAATTAAATCGAAAATTTTTGGGATTGTAGATTTTTCCAAATTTTCAGGTTTTAATTTTTTTTAAAATTGTTGTAAATTGAATCGTTAATTTTTACAAAACTTTTTACAGGTGAAAAATTTGATAATTGCGATTAAAAATTGAAATTTATCAATAATAAACAAACATTTGAAAAACAAATGGTTTTCCGATCGTAAATTTTTGAAACTGTAGTTTTTCGAACTTTTTTTGAAATCCTAAAAAAATTCGCATTCAAAATTGTTCAATTGATAAAAATGACGTGTATAGTGGAGCGGATTTTAATTTTTGTTTACTCTTTCAATAGTTTTTCTTAAAATAACTTTCTATGGTTATGTATTTGAAAAATGCGTGATTTGTTAAAATTTCAAAAGATATTTTTTTTTATATATTTTTAAATTCGAACGTTTATAAATTGGAAAATTGTTGAATAGGAAATTTACCAAGACTGTAAAAAAACGTTAGAGAAAACAACATTTTGAAAAAATTAACAATTGAAAAACTACATTTTTGCGACGAATTTTAAAATCATGATTCATAATGAGCTTGGTTCAAACCAATGTGACTCATTATTTTATATAAAAAATTGTTTAGGTTTGAATGTCAAAGCATTATTAAAATATGACAAAATTATTATGGATCTGGAAGCTGTTGAAAAATTAGAAGCTAAATTATTATTCGAAATTTGTCGGTACGATTTTCTCGAGTCTCACAATGAACCAGAACATCCAACGTTAAATAAATTTTGGTCGGATGTTATGACAGATTGGAAAGATGAAAAATTTAATTTGGGAGGCTATAAATCTGGACATCATAAATTCTATAAAGACTGGCCAGAGACCTTTTAAAATAATGAATAAACATGCATTTTTTCAAAAAGTTGATTTTAAATACCGGAAATTGATATACAATTTTCACCCCTGATAAAAATTCTAGTGATACCGTAGATATAAATTGTCAATTTGTTAGTGAGAGTCACAAATATTATTTCTTGAAAATCAAACAATCAGTAAAAAATTTACATTTCGCACCTAGGGGCGGTATCTTTTAAGAGCTAAAGAAAACATTTTTATGAATGTAGGAAAACCTAATACGAAAACCCCAAATCTCTCACTTTTTTATTGTATTACGTATTTAAAAAAATAAAAAAAAACTATAAAATTTTGATAAGTTTTTTGGGTTTTTTTAATGCAATTATGAAATAAAAAAATCTAGGCTAATTATACTTTCAACTTCGGAACTAGCAACAAAAATCTTCTACATTATTTATCTAATTTCTCGTTATTGTGATATCTCGACCTAGTTATTTTTGATATGAATCTGTCAACCCATTTTATTTAGTTTTTTTCTTTATTGCGAATTGATCGGTCAATTATTGACTTAGTCCATAAATATATCAGATATGGACGAGAAGAAAGTAAAGAAACGGGAGGGCCTTAATGAGGGCGCGCATGGATCGAAAACAATGACAATCACCGCTAACCAAACTGAGGAGAAAAAACAAGACAAAGTTACTATCACTGTTAAAGATAAGGAAGATGAACGACCCAGGAGATCAGTACAATGGTCACAAGAAACAGTTGATAATGAAAATATGGGCAAAAAAAGTAGTAAAGGTGTGAATAAATTTGACTATAAATATATTTTTATTGGAAGCATGTTCTCGGTTCGCTTTAAAATAATGGCTATATTTTTTACAGGTTACCAAAAATTTTTCGCCGACAAATTTTATGTTTTTCTCAAAAACTTTTGCAAATTCATAAAATTTAAGCATTTTATTAAAATTTTTATATTTTTCAACCATTTTTTAAAGAAATTTAATATCTTCGTTTAAATTTTATTTAGAAAAAATTTTTGGTAAAAATGAAAAACTCAGTAGTTGCCCAATTATACTTAGGTAGTTGCCCGAATATAAGCAAAATCCAATTCACCGCTTTTAAAATTTCGATTGAAATTTTTAATGTTTTTGAAACTTTCGGGCCAATTTTCAAATTTGATTGTCATAAAAAAATTTTACATTTCTTTTAATTTAATTTTTTATCAAAGATTTATTTAGTATGTTGTATTTTTCACAAACCAAAAGCGAATGGAGAATCGAGTTCCGAATCATCCGATTCCTCCGATGATGATGTTTCGCCCTTGGAAAGGAAACCAAAAGGTATTTGCACCCGGTTAACCGCGGTTCTTCTATCAAATTAAACACCATAAAAACCATTGTTATAAGCGGGAAATAAATACGGAAAGTAAATTAATGATTCACACTACAAAATGATGATTAACTCATTTTGTTTTCCGTTTTGATTTATTATTTCTCTGAGAATTTGGGGAAAGGCGAATTTTGGTAGAAATATAGAGATACTTTGGATATGTTTTATCTTCCTGCAGGTAGGGAAATCTTGAAAGCCAAATTAGGTTTTAGCTATATGAATCATATCATACTATATAATAATTCATATCTATATAATTTATACAGTGTCATTTTATGCATCATCATAACGTTATTAAAGTAGATAATATCGCATCATAATGCAAATCCACAACATATTGAAAGAAATGCACAATATAACAAAGCATTGAAAATATGGAATCATATTGAATCATATCCATAATATGCAACCATATTTTATATTGAATCTCATTGAAGATATGCAACAATATTATAAATATTGAATCATATCCAAAATACGAAATCATATTGAAAATATGAAAATATACCAGCATATCGAAAACATAACACTTATTGAAAATAAGGAATCATATTGAAAATATGAAAGCCAATTGAAAATATGAAAGCCAATTGAAAATATGAAAGCCAATTGAAAATATGGAACCATATAAAAAATATGCAGTTATATTGAAAAAATCCAATCATATTGAAAATATCTCACCATACCAAAAATATGACACTATCTTGAAACAGGGACACTATATAAAAAATATGACGCCATAATAAGCATATAAATAAAGCCTTTATAAATAAAGCCTTATTTAAATATTTCGCAAAATTTACTGATAAATGTTGGAAGTCAAATTTTTATGCAAAAACTTGTTTTTTATCTTAAAAATTTCAATGTACGTCCATCACGAACACATTAGATTAATTTGTATATTTCTTTTGAGATATAAAATGTTCAATTTCTATTCAAATAATCTTCGGAATAAAATTAAACAGAAAAAAGTTTTAGTATGTTGAATACTTATCTGAATATTATTAGAATACCATAGAAATCTTATTAAAAATATATTTTTGCTTTGTAAAAAGTTAGATTAATTCAACCCCATGGTGCATGATCGACGTTTCAATTAGTTTAAAATTATAATTTTTAAAAATAATTTTTTAGCCATGAAAAAGCGTCAAAAAGCACGTTGCAGCTCGAATTCTTGCTCTCCTTCTTCAAAATGAGTCTCCTCGGAAGTGTATTTTCCGTGACGAATGGCTTTTAGAATAATTTTTCTTTGTCATAAAATAAGTTCAAATCAAAAAGGGCGGGAACGGGAAATTGAACCTGCTCGCCCCTCGAAACAAATATATTCACCTGTAAACACAAAGAGCCTGTTGTCAAATCTGATTGATCCTCATTCCCCGAATAGGTTGATTAATTTTGATTGGACGTTGATTAGTGACACCCTTAAGTCGTGCTCACTACCGCCCTTTGGCGCATTTTAACAAACGATAAGAACCCCTTTATTTTTAGACACCCTGACCAGAAAATCGATCGGACGAAAAAAGTATAAAATATTTTAATGTGTTAAAATCAAGCTAAACTCGCAGAGATATATAATCAGAGAAAAATGTACGCAAAGGCGTTGTATGATAATGAGGCAGAATCAGCGGATGAATTATCTTTCAAGACATCAGGTTAGGGTACCCAAGGAGAATATAAATGTTTTAATCATATAAATCAGATTTAATCATGTACTAAAGGCTCCGAAGCAAAAATCAGCTACCTAGTGAAACCTCTTATAATGAAAAAAAAAATAAGACCGAGGTTAGATTTTGGCAGAAAGTCTCAAAAACTGGTTTTGAGCATCTTAAACAGCGCCAAATTTTTTCCGACTCAAATTTTCAAAAACTACACTGGATCCAAAATTTCTGATTAATAGGACCCTTTTATAAAGTTCTTATTTTTCATTCGGGATCCATAATTGAAATGAACTATTTTATCCACGAGAGAGTTTGTAAATTTCGAATAAGAAAAAATACTTTTAGGAAGTCTGGAAAAATTAAGATTTAATTAATTATAAATATATTGTAATTACAATTTTTTGAAAAATTTACTTTTTGAAAAAATTTTGTTTTCAATTTTTTTTAAGGAAATTCCGAATTCAAAATAACTCAAAAATTAAGAGATTTCTTATTATTTCATAATTTAAAGTAACCTAAAAATAGATAGATTTCTGAATTTTGAGATTTTCGAAACTTACAAGTCTTTAAATCTCGCATTAGCCTGAAAATGAATCTTCGAAACGTTGCTATTTAATAAATAAAGATTTCTGAATATTTACTTAAGTAGCTTTTTTTTAAACTCTGCCCACCCTACTCAGTCATATTTCTCGAAGACCATACCAGATATCACCAAACGGTTTCCTGCTATGTGTAGCCAAGTAAATTTGTGGCGAACAAAACTTTTTGTTTTTCTCTCCTTCAACCGGTTGACCGGTAATCAACCTTTGAAATCACCGGTTTTTCTGATGTAAATAAGGTCAATATTCGAAAAAAAAAATTATCCATAAATAAATTAATTTAAAATGTTGTTCTTTGCACGTTTAATCACGTTAATCAATTACCACCTATCAACGGATCATTATCAAGAATACATACATTTCGATTGAAATAAACCAAAAAAATGAGCTGACTGAGATTCGAACCTATGAACTTCCGGTTTAGAACGTCATTTACCGGTCAACAAGTTGACCAAGAAAAAAACCAAAAGTTTTGGTCGCCACAAATTTACTCGGCTACACATAGCAGAAAACCGTTTGGTGATATCTGGTATAGTCTTCAAGAAAAATGACTGAGTAGGGTGGGCGGAGTTAAAAAAAAGCTACCTTAGTAAAATTTCAAAAAATTTTGAATTTAAGAAAATCTGAAATTTGAAAAAAAACTTACCTCACTATTTTAGATGTTATTACAGTTTTATCAAAAAATGAAGATGGCATGGAGGGTTGGTGGAAGTGTAGATTAGGCACAAAAGAAGGGCTTTGCCCGGCGAATTATTTCGAAGAAATTGCGGAGGAAGACCCTGCTGATTTGGTTTATGACCTACCGAGAAAAGTTATGACCTCGTCAGATGATACTTACGACCTTTTACCCAAGAGAAATTTATCAACGACGAGCGATTATGATGTTTTGCCCGGTTTGAGGCAGTATTCTGAAGAATCATATGATGATTTACCAGCCAAAATGAGATACCCACAGAAACTCACGAAGCAAAATAATTGTAAGAATATATTTTAACAATATCATTATTATTATTTGAAAAATTTATCAACGAGTTTTTCAGAAAATTTCGATATTATTGAATTTTTCAAAAAAATTGATATTCTTGTTTTCTTCCACTAATAATATTTTTGGTTGGAATTGAAAATTTAGTAATAGCCCAATTAGATCATATAATCTTTTATAATTTGACAGATTTTTAACCTTTTGATATCTCCGCTACAGTTCAAAGAAGTGTATATTTTTGGCCGATTTTTATCAAAAGAAAGCATTTGTTTATACAACGGTGTTTAGTTGAATAGATCGTATCAGAAAATAAAGCGTTTTATTTATTATAGATCGAAAATATAGATCAATTTGATAAATATTATGCAAAAATGAGATCGATAATAAAAAACGGTATTACGGCTTTGTAA
>SCLH01001722.1:46867-57385 GCA_004367855.1 Oikopleura vanhoeffeni
TGTACGCTTGTACTAATTTTTGATCCATTTATTTATTTGCTTGAAATGTTTATTTTTTAATTGGTCAAAATTTTTATGAATATTCTTTATATTCTTGACCTCGAACCTAAAATCATAAATCAAGTTTTTCTTACAAAAGCGAGATTATTGACGAACTCACCACCATCGATAAGAAATATTTTGATGGATTACAGTTTTTCCGGGAGGATAGGTGATTAATGTGCGATTGTTCAATTTTAAGTCCGATTCAGATTGTTAGTATTTGCGAAAATCATAGTTTTTGGTTTCCGCTTTCCCATAAAAGGGGTTATCAAAGATTCAGTATAAAGATTTTTAAGGGGTGGGCGTCGTAATCTGGTACTTTCAATCCCGCCTCATAATAATTCTAGGGTTAATTTTTTATAGGGCGGCAGATTTCATTTTTCACCACGGACTCAAAACCGTAAAGAGATAATTTGAAAAAACGGTTTTTTGCATTCAACTGGAAATGAAAAAAAGCTGATAGGCCAAAATTTTTAGATTTTTTTACTGTTGACCGCGCTTAACCGGTAATTCACGGTTTTACCGGTTTTCTTCAGTTTCTCTTAAATAATAAACAAAAGATAACATGAAACCATGTTTTAATAATGAAATTTTATGTGAGAATTTTTTGTCATCACAAATTTTGAAAATTTGACACGCTGGGTGTCAAATTCACACGTTTTGATTCTCCTTAAGTTATAACATATTAGCACGAACATATACTTAGCATGACTAACTTTTTGAGAGACAAATTTTGGACAATATTTTTTTTGACATATGACACCATATGGGGTGTATGTCAAATTACTTTTTTTGAAATATTAATGAGTAATGATGCAAATGACTTACATGGGCAGATGCGTGTGACGACAAATTTATGACAATATTTTTGTTTGCAATTCGACACCATCTAGGTGTTCAAATTACGCTGATTTTCGTATATTTGAGTGTCTGTAGCTGATTCGTTGCATGAAAATTGTAGTTTGAGTGTGGCACTTTTTGAAAGTGATGAGATGTTTGGCGATAGTAAGAGTGTTGACATGAGTAAGGCGTAGCGTTCAATCACACAGCAAAATAAACATTATAGACATAAAAAACTACACGAGCAACTTGCGATATGACAGTATGTATCCGAAAGAATACTTAGTAATAAAATTAAAATGTTAAAAGATAAATGATAAATGTTTTGAAGATGGTAAAAATTAAACCTTTGCTCTAATTGGATGGTTGACCTGCTGGTGTTAGAGTAGTTCACTCGCGGCCAATTTGACACCCTGGATGGTTGTGCCGATGTCAAAAAGAGAGGTGTGAGTGTTGCCAAGTGACTCTCAAAGGATTTACTCAGGTAGAGTCATATGTTCGTGCGAATATATATATAACTTAAGGAGATACATTGTAAACGGTGTAATTTGACACCCCAGCGGTGTAAATTTCACAAATTGTGGGATGACAATGAAAGATCGTGCGCAGTGAAAATTTCATTATAAAACATGTGGTTTCATTGGTATTTTTGGTTTATTATTTAAGGTGAAACTGAAAAACCGGTAAAAACCGTTATGTGTATGTGTGATGCTGCGTTACCGGTCAAGTAAAAAAAACAAAAAGAATTTTGGCCTAAGCTTTTTTCAGTTCCGTCAGGTGTAGTGAAAAAACCAGTTTTTCAGTGAGGTGCTCTTACGGTTTTAGTCCGTGGTTGGTGTAGGATGAAATGCTGCCGCCTATAAAAAAAAACTACCTAAGGGCAGTTCGTAAAAACTCGAGATACCGTTTATTATGCAGTCTGCCTCGCCTTAATCGATTCGCATATTCATCAAACTTAACATTGTTACATCACGACCACCGGTGGTGAGTCATATTCTAGAACACACCAAGTTTTTTGAAATATCTTTCTTTGCGCCACATACAAAGCGTCTCAAATTTACAAAAAGGATAGCGGTGGAAATGAGGCCACAAATGTTGGATGTCGCATTTTCTTGAAATTACGACCTTTGTTAGGTCTAGAATCTCACTTTGAACGCCGATTTTACAATTTTTCGCCTTCAAAGTGATATTCTCCCTAAACGGATGTCAGAATAAGACCGTTTTTTCGGACTCAGGAGTAATAAATATAGTGTCGTCAATATGTTTGCTCTTCGGATTTTTTAATTTCACCCTGGAATTCTAGAAAAATATAGGACAAATATAAAGAAACCGGAAAATAAAAGATATCGAAAAAAAAGTTCGTCTGAATTGGAAACAAAAGTACCACATGGTACCTTTCAATCCCGCCTCATAATAATTCTAGGGCAGTTGTAAATAATCTGAGAATACTCGTTTATATGATTCCTTCGCCTAATGATTCCATATCTCAAACTTAACATGGTTACATCACACCATCAGGTGGTGAGTCTATTCTAGAACACTAAACAATTTTTTTAAAATCTATCTTTTTTTAGACCCCACATACAAAGCGTCTCAAAATTTACAAAAAATATCGGATAAATGAGAACAAAAATGTGATGAGAAGGAATTTTCCAAATTACGACCTTTTTTAGTCTAGAATCTCACTTGAACGCCGATTTTTACTGTTTTTCGATTTCCCGGCTCCTACATTTTCTGCAGTTATTATGTCATACAAATGCACCAAATCAAACTATCTTTTATAACCGACATTTTAACGCCCTCTAGATGCTAAAAACTGAACAAAAACGAAAATTTGCTGAAAAAATCAAACAGATGCTTGATTACCTTCATACTACGCTAAGCGATCAGCTGGCCCGATGGGCGATAGTTCCTTTGGATTCCAGCTTGTGCTAAAGAGCTCGGAATTTTTATTTTAACTAAGGATACATTTTTCATTCTCAAAAAATAATTTTTGACAGCGCAAATTGTATTGCGCGTTTTTGATCAATCGCGCTGAAATCGTCTTTTGATGAGAAAACGAAAAGTTAGATTAAAAATCTGAAAAAAAATTGTGAAAGCCAAGGTCCGAATGACTGCGAATAGAGAAAGAAATGTTTTTTTGAAAATATTCCTGCTTTCAATGAGAAGTAAGTGATCAAAGCCCAATCTTTGCTGCTCAGTATCGCCCCATTTAAATAAAAAAAATTTAAATCTGATTGATTATCTCGCTAAGTTCGGCTATCTAAGATAGCCTATCTTAACAAAAATGAGATAATTCACGGCTTTTTATGAAATGTATTTTATCCGTAATGAGGGCTCAAAGTCGCCCCACTTAAGTCGTGCAGGAGCCTCTGCCGAATAAAAATTTTTGGAGCTTCCAAGGGTTAAGTGGGTGGTCAACAAGGGTTTCAGGCAATTTATTGAAAGTAAAGCAAAATTACAAAAAAAATGAGCCACATATACAGTGGGTGAGACCAATGGGCAACAGTGACCAATGGGCAACAGTGAGACCAATGGGCAACACTTTTTCGCAGATTTGATTTTTTCAGACCTATGAGACCAATGGGCAACACTCTGAAATTTTTGGTAATTTTCTATGGCAATTTTTTTCGATTTATCCATAATTTTGATAAATTTATAATAAACTAATATATATTTGTGAAATTTTATAATCTAGAACAAACTATCGAAAAACCGCGTTTAACTCCCGTAGTGGCCGACAATCTCTGGACCCGTAGTGTCTTTGCACCATCCGTGGTGTTGCATTTGANTAAAGGGCTCAAAAATTACGACGCCCACCCCCTTAAGATAAATTTTTTTTTCGTCATTATTATAAGACAAAGAAGGTCCCACAAGCTCAATTTAATTTTCCTATCTAATTAGTAAATATTTCAAAAAACGCGTCACATCGAAAAAACCGAATTATAATTGCGAAATGTTTTTTTAATTCATGAAAAAATAATCTGAATGACAAAAAATGTGAAAAACTTACGTTTTTGCAATATCTTTTCGAATTTTACAAGATTTAACGTTAAAAATAAAAACTTCAAAATTTTCCTTTATTCGACTTTATATCAAAGCATTACCAGAATTGTTCCATGTTGAGAAATAAAATGTAAGAAAAAATTTCTAAATTTTTTGGGTCATTATAAAAAAAAATTGGGTCAAAACCACAAAATTTTATCCACAAAATTTTCACGGGTGATTAATAATATCACTGATGCCGAATTTTTTGTTTAAACTAAAGTTTTAAGTTCGGATTTTTCTTTTTTTATTAATTTTTTCATGCAAACCTTAAAATTTTGCCGCATGGGGACAAAGGGTGGGGTGACCTAAAAAAAAGCTACACCTAAGTGCAAGCTGTACCTAAGTGCAAAATTTTATAAATCTGTACTTCAGACACCAGTGCATAAATCAGCTCACAGTGTTTTTGACGACGGCGTTTATGACCTTCCTCGAAATCTGAGTCGCGCTTCCAACGACGAAGATTATGATTTCCCAAAATCTCATTTTGCAAAGTCTAATTTCACCGGACCCGCCCTATCTCCCAAACAAAGTTTTAATGATGATTATGATGTTCTGCCTACAAAACAGCAGCATACAAAAACACCTTTGCTGCCTAGGGTTATCCCTTCAGAAATTGCATCTTCAAATTCAGCATTATCTAATGGTTTATCATATGGCTCAAGAAATTCGATAGCCTCAAATTCAAGCTCAGAGTCAAGTTCAATGTTTCCTTTAAAGGTATGATTCTAATCTTTATGTTAGGTGAAAAATTTTGATTCACCAGTTTACCGGCTATTAAAAAAATTGAAATTTTTTTGAAAAGTTCGAACCGTGAATTACCGGTAAACTGGTGTGAACAATAATTTTCTAAAATCTTTTCGCCCAAGCTTTTTCAGTTTCCAGTTGGATACAAAAAGCTACCAGTACCCCCTTAAAAATTCAGGCTTCTTTTAAACCAATTTTTCTAAAACTAAAATTTTAGATTGATGCTCGGCCTTTGAATATCGACACAGATCAAGCTATGGACCAATTGATTGCCCTCAAAAAATCAGTGGATTCCAGTGTGGCCGAATTACTAAATTTTTTGACTCCAAATTGGCGACAAGCAGAACAATTAATTGCAATCAACAAAAAGGGTTCTCTTTTACAGGTAAAAACAATAATTAAATTCAATATCTAACCCAAAACATCAATTTTCAAAGACCATTTTTTTTATTATTTTTTGTGCAAAAATTTCAGTTTTCTTAAATTTCGGCGTAAAAAACGTAAAGGAAAAAATAACCCGAAACTAAATAGAAAAAATACTACTAGTATGTAGTAATTGTAATTAAGACACCAATAATACATTTATATATTGTTCGGCCAAAAGGTCATTTATTTTGACGTTTCGGTTTAACAGCCATATTCTGTGTGTGAACAGGAAAAGGGAAAACGAAAGCTAGATTTTGCGAAAAGCCATTTAGCGAAAACAGATTTTGTGAAACATGTGTTTTGTTTAAAAAAATTGGTGCGTAATCGAGCCTCAGATAAATTGCCCTATTTAAAGCCCGATTACGATAAATGTTAAGGTTTTGTATTATTTGGAATTATACAAGTGCACAGAAATGTCATGCATTGGTGTGGAACTTGTACATTAAGACTTGGTTTATTGAGAGGTATTAATAAATAGGGCAATTTATCTGAGGTACAACTCTAAGGAAGTTGCCAGTACTATTCAGAGCATCTGATACCTCAACCTACGCTCATAAAATGGTTTTTAGTAGGCGTCCCTATAATCACTAAAAAGCCTACTCCTCATTCATTCATTCCTTATCACTCTCCTTTTTTTAAAAAATTTGCCCCTAGTGGTCAAAACAGTTTATTTGGGAACCTCACGCAAAAGCCTACTGCTCCTTGAAAATATAGAAAATTTTTACAAATTTAGGCTTTATTTCACGAATCGAAGCTTATGACTTTGCTTCACAAAGAGTAGAACTTTGTAGATGCAAAATATCTGAAAATATTGAAAAAAAACATTCTCTAAAAATATTTTTAGGAAAAAACTCGAAATGTTCGAGAATCTATCACTGAATTTATCGAATTTTCTCACGGGTCTCTTGCTACCGCTGCCCAAGGAGGTCGCAAGAAAATGGTCTCTGAAATCACACGAAAACTGCAACCAATTGATGAAGATCTTAAAATTTTAACAGAAATGGAATCGAAAATCAGTAATAATGGCTGGAACATTAATGTGCTGATTGACACGTCGTCTGATAGACGAGTGGGAATTCCAGATGATTTGGATTCATTCGTGATGACCTCAAGGGCGACACCAGATGATATTGCGGCACTTGCTTCTTATATTTACACACATTCCCAGGTACAATCTTATTCTGCTAAATTTAATTATTGAAAGAGTTGTGTTCGCAAGAAATTCTCTGAAAAACTTTCCCTTGACTAACTAGTCTAATAAAATGCAATTAGTCGCGGTCTGATAGTGATACCATTAACCGTTTAGGCGCTAGAGAGCTCTGAACTTTTCGGTACCATTTCCGATTTAAGTAAACATACGGTTTATTTATTTTTTTTAGAAACACACTGCGTAAATAATATTTCAAAAGTGTCCGGATCACTTTTTGACATTAATTTTTATTATAGTAAGAAAGGAAAATTTTAAGTTTATCGTATCAATTTGAAAATATTATGAAACGAAACCTTGAGATCGAAGGTCGCTAAAACGAAAAATATTATTAGAAAGTCGACAACAAGTTTCTGGTCTTTTTTCAATTTATTATTCTTTTAAATTTTTACGACCATAAATTGTTAACCAATTTAGAGATCACTAACCAACAAAAAAGATGAGGTTTGTTTTATTTCTCAGAATATAGAGAATTTTCAACTCCAAAGATATTGTAGCATGCGCACAAATTAACTTCAAAACTTACGATTTAAAAATGCAATTATTCACAAAATTTGATCAAAAAAACGGCGAAGGTAATTTTATCATGGATTTTCAAAATATTAATTTCAGCAAATATATTTTTTTTATATTTGTAAAAAAATTATTTTAAATACGTAATATAAAAAGGATTTATATTAATCTTGTCCTTAAAAAATATCTACCAAATATTATCAAAAAAATTCTATGATAAAGATACCGCCTCCCAAAAAACCTTCAAATAAAATTATATTTTATTTGACTTCTCAAAATCAACAATTTTGATGATGATTAATTTTCGTGGCAAAAACATAAATTAAATTTTAGAACTTATTTCGACGAAAAGGATCAAGCAATTCTTCATCAAACATTTCTATTCAAAGCCAGTCAAGATACAGTTCAAATCAAGGTAAAAATAATTGTCGATTTTGTTTTTAATTTAATTAAATTTTTTTTTAAATTTATATTTAGACGTGGACCAAAAAAGCCGACCATTACCAACGACTCCAAGTATCCAAAATTCTCGAAAAATTTCCGAAGAAATTTTAGATCACGATCAAGATGACTACGATTATATACAGGTACGTCATTTTTTTATCAACCGTTTTTTTAAATACAAAAATTAAAAATAATCTTTTTTTTAAGTTGGATGACTTGGCACCGATGGTCGATAAAAAGCTGTCAATTAAATCCCCTTCGTATAATCGAATGTCCTCGTTTAAGGAGATACCCGGTATGTGTTATATTGATTAATTGGCTTAACTTTTATCTAACTCGCTAAAATAAATGCGAAATTTCCTAAATACAATTCGAAAGAACCGTTTGAGCTTTACCGTTTTGGAAATATTAGATTTGCAATTTTCTCGTTTTCATATTATTCTCAAAAATTTTAATTTAGTAAACATTAGGCGACATCGAAAACCGTACATACGATTCATAAAATTCCAATTGTATCCCAGGGTCCATTAGTTGATACAGAGTCTCGATCGACTCACCGGTTAACCGGTAATCAGCTAAAAAAGGCGGAATCTTGGGAAAATACACCTAAAAAGCATGTATCAATCGGAGCGAATGTCCTTTAAAACGGTGCATTCGATTCAATACATTTCAATTGTAGCCCATAGTCAAAGAGTCGGTTCGCGTAATGCACTTTGTTCATCACCGATTCGATGACCGGTTAACCCGTAATCAGCAAAAATACCGATTGCTAGTTCCTTTTTGGTTATTCTGAAGAAAAGCAACGCCTTTATTAATTTTTTTTATCAAATTTATTTCTCAACATTTTCAATTTTTTTTTTTAATTTCCAAAAAATCAATAATTTGAAACAAAAAAATTGAACATTTTCTAAATTTATTTCTCAATATTTTAATCTGAATAGAAAAATTGAAGAGCATTCCATAATTTTAAGTTTTAAGAATTATTTTTCTTAATTAATTTTTTTTTAACATTTCAAGTTTTCTTAAATTAATATTTTTGACTTTTAGGTAATAATGATTCGACTGATCCGACGAAAGAAAGACTGATAAGTTTTTATTATCAGTTTGGTTTATCTCAAGGTATTCTACAGGAAGATATGGATAGTTTTTTGACTTCTGTGAGATCTCAGCCCCCGACTAAATTTGTTTCCCTATCAAGAAGAATATTAAAAAGAGCAAACGAATTGGTATTCATAGGTAAATATTTCTCAAAAATGGCTTCAAAGAAACTTTTTGTATAAAAATAAAAAAAAATGATGAAAAAACCGGCGGAGGTATCTTTATCATTTTTTTATTAATTTCATAAAAAATTTTACTGAATTTTAATTCTTTCTACCAAATTTTAATAGCTTACAATTAAAAAATCTAACTTTTCAGTTTTTAAATGAGGTCCAGAAATTTCAAAATTTTTCAATATTAAAAATAATGTTTATTTTCAGGCGATGCAACTTCAAAAGTCCTTCAATCCCAAGGTAATAGCGAAAGCGTTGTTTCTCAGCTCTTAGATTTTGCTAACCGGCTCGCCAACCACTCTGCAACCACCGCCCAGCAAGTTGACCACGCGGCCAAAGTCTGGCCCAGTCCAACCGAATTGCAGACAGCGGTTAACCTCACCGCCGCTTTATCCGAACATGTTCGATCCCTAAAACATTCAATTCATAACGCAATAAGCGCTGCGTGACTGAAACCAAAAAATATTTAATAAAAATTCAATGATGACAAAAAAAAATTTAATAAAAAACCATAATTGTTACTGTGAAATTTCAGTTTTACATCAAGAAATTATTAAAAATTGACCAACTCCAAGTTTTTATGTCAGTTTGACTATTTAAAAAAAAATTACAATTTTTTTGACATTATTTGATATTTTTGTTTAATTTTTTAATTTGGTTCGACGCCTTTTGTACAAAACCTACTGCATTACAGTTCCTTTCAGATTCTCTCATTATTATATTGTGCTTTAACTCCATGCCTTCTGATATAAATGATTCCAAAATATTATTGCCCTGTCTTTAATGAGCAACTGCGCTATCCCTTTTTTCTTGGTTTAAGTAAATTTTCGAAAATAAATTTTCATAGAACCCGGAAGTACCTTTTTGTTATTTTTTATATGAATAGCATAACTATATTGTAAGGATACAGTAAGAGCCAAAACTGTAAGTTTATTTTGGGTACAGTTGCTGAAATTTCAGATAATTCGCCTTTCATTAGAATTTCTATAGATTCTCAAATCAAGGCTCACAGAAACCACTTAAAAACGCTTGCTTTCGGATTCTTATAATCACGCTAAGTTCATATTTAACCCGTAGGTTTACGAACTTCAGACGGACAGGCAGTCAAGCCACAAATGCCAAAAAAAATTGTGCATTAAAAATGTATTTTTGAAATAATCACTTCTCGGTGAAAAAGTTGTTTTTTCTTTCAGGTCACACAAATATGAATTTCTAAGTATCATTAATTGGTAATAATAATTATTAATTGTTATTAATATTTATTATTGATTATTAGTGGGTATTATTAATTTATATTAATTTAACGTACTTACAAGCCATTTACCTGTCCGTTTAAAGTTAGCCTGATGTTTTCCGGCATTTAAAGCGTTTCCCATTTTTAATACATAATATCTCTGCAGCTACGAGTTAATTTTCTAACCACTGAAATTTCTAAAAATCATAGTGCTCTCAAATTCGCATCATTTTAACCCCTATCCGAACCGATCAAACAATGCTATCAAAATTCTACTGATTTTCAACAAACGTTGAATACTGGTTATTTAATAAAGCGAAGTGATAACAAATGAAACAAATTGTTCTGATTTTTCTTTTTCTGGAGAATTCATTTCAGGCATGTCTGCTAGACCTATTTGAAGTCTTTGAAGAGTAAGCAAACAGAGGACAAGTTCGTCGAAGGTTAAATTGTGCGAAAATGTGCGATCGAATCGTTCAAAAAGCAGGTCAATCAAATCTTGGGTATAACTGAAGAAAAATAATCTCTTGAAAACGCATTTTTTCGAAAAAATTTGCAAAGTCAACTTTCGATATTTTAAGAAACTGATTGAGATCGAAACTTGCACATACCATCTTTTCGTCATGATATAACTTTGAAGCTTTAGCGCAACTTAAGGGAGTGGGTGTCGCAAATTTGAGCCTCTTCCAAGGTCCTTTCTCGCCAAACTAGCAAAGGTGATATTCCAAAAACATTTGTGACTAACAGAA
>SCLH01001723.1:0-14824 GCA_004367855.1 Oikopleura vanhoeffeni
TTGAAATCTAATTGAATAAAAACTAAAAAAATAATAGCACTTTTAATTTTTTCAATGCATGTTCTACATATTTGCTGAGTGCTGTTGGGAAAAAATCATAATTATGTTTTTTGTATCATTTTGATGGTCGACTTTTTAGAAAAAATATGAATGTTCAACGCGCAAATCAAGTCCAAAATTTAATTTATTAGTAGTTGTCTCGAAACTCTCCACGAAAAAATTACAGGCAGAATCAGCGATGATTAAGGTTTTGGTTCATCTATTAAATATCCGTATAGTCAACTAATGAGTTGGGTCAGGCAGCGTTTCATTTCGTTAAAACTATGCGATTGAGAACTTTTTAACCTTCGAGTGTTACACTCGATATGCCATTTGGGCACTAAAGATTTTTAAAAATTTTATGCTGGTAAAAAATTGCAAAATATAATTGTGCGTTATTAGGCGCATTTCTTTAGATAGTAAGATTAGTATTTCAATATCAAAACAGCAATTGAGGTCAATTTTTATCCCAAAAAAATTGTTTTGGCTCTAACGTTTTGCCATTTTTATAACCATTTTTTTCATGAGGAAAAAACTTCATGACAAGAAAATTGTGTTAATAAAGCAACATAAAACAAGACATTTTTAAGACGCATAACACCCGAAATGTCGTTGAATTATTAATATCGTCTGTTAAAAAAATCTGTAGTCGAGTTTAGTATGGAAATGAGACAGAGTGTAACCGATGAAGTAAAAGTGGTTTATTTATATTTTCCCAGATTATTAGTCTCCATGTTAAGAAATATAAAAATATAAAAAACGATATTGCAAGATGGGAAACTTTTATTGAAGATAAAAATTTAAAAAACTAAATATTTACAACATTTTTTCTTCCATTATTGCTACTGAAAAAATGACCAATCTGCAGGACTTATGGCACCCCCCTTAAACACGCACTTACACTTTCTAGTTTCGTAGAAGGCGATTTAAGTTAAACTTTTGAGACCTCTTGGAGTTACACTTCTCTGATTATGAAATTGTATCTGCCTTAATGAAATGGCAAAGAAAAAATCATACTTAATGGAACTTTATCATGTGTTGTACTTAATGTTTAATAATTCCGCCCAGAGTAGGCCGGAATTATTTATCATTAAGTACACACAAATGAATAAAGGTCATTAAGAAGTTTTTTGCTTTTGCGCATTATATACTGAGGGGCGAAAGGTGTACCACTGATTGAGAGAACGAATTATGAATCAAGGACGAAGCTGTTAAAAGGCAGACTGATGTCGATCGATGTAAAGAGCGGTAGGCGTATTATACAACTGGAAGAGTCTTAAAGTGTAGAACAAAGTGTGAATCGACTCTTATCGGAACCGGCTTAGAGGAACTACGCCACGGACTGGGAAATCGTATATATCTTGGGAAAGAGGCATGTTTCGTTTTATAGAACGCTCGTTGAGACATAACGCCATCTGGAAATTTACGAGACGCTTTCGGGGACATATCGCCATTTTAGAATTTGGGACCGCTCTTGGAGATTTACCATTTTCGAAATTGAGGAACGCTTTTTTGGACAACTACGCTATTTTAGAAGATTTTAGGAACGCTACTTTGGGACATCTACGCATTCAAATTTAAGGATCGGCTTCTGTGCAACAGAATATACCGCCATTTTGAAATTAAGAGACCGTTATTGGACATGAATACGTCGCACTATCGTTACTGATCTTAATTGAAATAATCATTTTTGGTATTAATAAACATATTAAGTATTATATTTTTAATAACTAAAAATAAACTAATTTCCATAAAGTATTCGCTTAAATGAACGTTTTCGTTACAGCATTTATGAAGACAAAGGGAATATTTTTTTCTGAACTTAATCGAAAAAGTATTATTTTTCCAGGTAAAAACCAATAAAATATTGTTTTTTAAGTTTTAAACATTTAGTGTTTGTTCACAAAAGAATGGCATTCTTAATTTCATTGACTTGATTTAACCAGGAAAGTGCACAAAAGCAAACGAACATTAAATTTAATAAACAGACCTATTGCACTGTGTTTTTACTTGAAACTGATATTAAACAGTGAGAGTAATATTTTGCACCTTTTTTTATAGTGTCGGGTTTTCATCTTTTGAAATTACGCTGTAAAATTTGAAAAAAGAATCGAAGCATTTATGAAAATTTAATACTCCGCAAGTTATTGTCCAAAAATGTTTATGTTTCTTAATAACTGAAATCTGGTAAAAACCAAAAAAATAGCAACTTTAACTTTGTTCTTGGATTCACATATGTTTGACCCTGTTTGAAATCATATTTCAGTTTTTATCAACTTTTTCAGAAAAATATTGAAATTTCCATCAACAGATCAAGTCCAAAGTTTAATTCGATTGGGTGTTTTGAACTCTCCATAAAAAAATCATGCAGAATCAACATATTAAATGTTGTGGCATCTATCAAAGCGCCGATGTCAACTAATCGGGATAGCGTCGCGCGATTATCATTTTGAAAACTGTTGATTGATTTTTAACACTGACTGTCACTCGATAAGTGCCATTCGGCCTGAATCTTTTAAAAATTTATGGTGTTGAAAATTCTCAGATTAAAATGGTGGGTGGTGTAATTAGGCGCCTTTGTTTAATAGTCAGAGCATTTTTTAATATTCAGAAACCCAAATTTAAGGTTCCTAAGTTTTTATCTCAAAAAAGCTGTTTTTCTACTACTTTTAGCCGAATTTTTACTTCTTTATTCATGGAACAAACATTGATAATTAAAAAATTCTCGACTGTCTGCAGAGTGATTAGGAAACTAATTGTTTGAAGTATTGATATCGTCTTTTTAAAAAATTTTATAGTTGGGTTAGTTCGGAAATTGGGCCACAGTTTGAAAAATGGTGTTTTTTCTGTATTTTTCTTAACCCAGTTAGTTATTTAAAAAAAAATAAAAATGTAAACGTTTGTAAGAAAAAATGAACACCATTGAAGATAAAAATTTTACAAAAAAATATCCACATTTTATTTAATTGTTTCTGTCTATTGTCTGAAACAAATGTACCAATCTGCTGGACTTATGCCACCCCCCTTAAAAATATGTCGTATTCTTTGGGTCATTCTCGGACTTGATTTGGTTTAAATTTTCAAAATTTTGTCATGTCGGGCATCTTGTAAATGACGTATATGTCCCAAGAGCGTCTCCCAAATCAAGCAGACTTCATTCAAAATTAACGTTTCTATATCGTGGCGTAGAATGTCCTCTAAGCAGTTCGATGAAAGTTCATTCACAATTAGTCTACACTTCAGACTTCTAGTTTATAATAGCCTTACGCTTCGTTACACGAATCATCCCCAGATAACGCGTCTTTCCCGTATGTATAATTCGTTCTCCAATCGTTGTACACTTTCGGCCTCCGCAGTATATAATTGGCACAAAAGCATTTTTCTATGTGAAACCTAAGAAATAAATAGTAAAACTTATGAAAAAAAGTTTATTATTTGGGTTTTTTTGAAAAAATAGTTTGTTTGATTAAGTTCAAAGAAAAAATAATTTTTTTTTGTCCATAAAGCTTGAAAAATTTATTAAAGTCGAAAATGACTTATGTATATTAATATTTGTTGTTGAAAGTGATTAAAGATCAGGTTAAGTACTAAAAAATAATGCTTTAATGATGTTTAAGCAGAAAAATGTAACTCCATTAATAATCAGTATATAATGATTGCAAAATAGAATAATGCGGGTAATGAACTTTATTTATTTTTGATGACTTAATGGTTAATTTAAGTCGCCAAGAGGGCGGACCTTTAATTATCATTAAGATTACACAAAAATAAATAAAGATTATTAAGATATTTGCTTTTGCGCATTTATAGTGACGGCCTAACAGTGTACACAATAAATCAAACGAACAATTTATGAACGGCTGAAAGATGCTAAAGAAGGAGTAGCTAATCAGAGCCCAAAACGGCCAGTGCCCCATGTCTTGAAAAGCTTGGGAAAAGGCATCATTCAATTGAATAAAAAATAGAAAAATTTGATAATGTACAAAAAAAAAATATTTTTTATTTAAGTGTACGAAAAACCTACTTTTCTTCTCATTGAATAGTTTTCTATTTTATTTACAAAAAAATAATTATTATTTATCCATTAAATAGTGAAAAAAAAAATATATTTAATCCAAAAATACGTTAATGGGAATTAAGCCTAAGTAAGATTTAAAATCATTATAGGGAGCTGAGGCATCGTTAATTTCTGAGCCGTAATTAGAATAATCTATGATACATTAATATGCGGTTATGACTAGAAGTGGACCAAGGAGTCTCATGGTAGGCATTATTTTTTTCGAAACCATCGTAGAACAAAACTAAAATTTTTCAAAATTCAAATATTTTTTAGCTTGTAAACAGCGCATAAACGGTATTCACCTTAGATATCGATGATGTAAATTAAATATATCGAAAATGTCTAATTCAAATTCTGAAATTTCAATTATTTGTAAGCAAAACCTGTAACCTAATTATCGAAGTGTGGACGCTGATGGTTCAAAAATTTCGATTAGCTGGAAGCCAAGTTTTTGATCAGATGAAATCTGCAGCCTTCAATTTGGTGGTACTTTGTGTTCCAGATCAGACGAAGCGTTTTCATTTCCGTTTACTTATATCAGTTATTTCAGAATTATTAGGGTTGAAATCAAAAAATTCCGAGCAAAACATATGACGGCACATGTTTATTTATCTACCTGAGTCGAAAAAACGGATCTTATTCTGAACATCCGTCTAGGAGAGGTATCACTTGAAGACGAAAATTTGTAAAAATTGAGCGTTCAAAAGTGATTCTAGAAAATTCCAAGAGCGAAAATTTTCAAAAAAATGGGCCAAACATATGTGACTCCTCTTCCCGATAAATCTGTGTAAATTTTCAAACGCTTTGTATTGGGGGTCTAAAAGAAGATGGACTTTTACAAAAAATTGTTTGAGTGCTCTAGAATAGACTTCACCACCTGAGTGGTAAGGTAACAAAATCTAAGTTTGAGATATGGAATCGTATAGGCGAGGGATAGACCTATAAAAAGATATCCTCAGATTTTTTGTCACAAGCTGCCCTAGAAATTATTATTGAGGCGGGTTGAAAGCGTACCAGAATTTACGACGATCCCCACCAGCCCTTAAGTTCTCAAAAAAAACGGAAACTTAATGTGTTAAGTTAGGAAAAAATTATTAACCTCCAATTAAAGAGTTACTGTAGTAATTTTATCATAATACTACAATAAAATAAGGGTTTTGAAATTACAGTCTTTCCCGGACTTTTAGTTCTGCAGAAAGTAAATTCAGAAAAAATGAAATATTTAAAGGATATTGATACTCCAAACCATTATTTGTGATATCGACTTGATTGCCGATTCTTCTAGCAAAAGTAATTGTATCTGATATTGGGCGCCATGTCCGATCTTGGAGCTTCATTAGGAAGGTTAACACTTTATGGAATCAGGATAAATGTGCATCGAGTAATTCAGTTCATATTTTCTTAAAAATTAAATTATTTTAATGTTCACACTTTTGTCGTTTGTTAGTTTGAAAAAGTAAATTTTGAATTCAAAAAAATTCGATTTTCAAAATCATTAAAATTTTAAGAAAAATATTACAAGTAACTCGTAGACTTTAGAAGTGAGTGTACCCAGACTTGATTTCTGCATCTAAGCTGCCATTCTTAAAATCGACCATATAACCAAAGTGATCATTAAGTTTATAATGTTTTTGTTCTTAATATACATTCAGCCCAATTTGCTATACAATTTTGATAAAAACATTTTTAAACGTGGAAAAAAGGCATTTTAATGGAGAGAAGAAAAAAAGGTTTCGAAAAAAAAAATTGACCTCCAGTTTACACCACAAAAGTGCAATAATAAGATGAAATTAACTTTTATTTGTATTTGAAACTACCTCATATTAACCTAAATGATTTTGCATATCGCTCTGTGCTAAAAATTAATTATAAGTGTTTTTGTACAAAAATTCTCTAGTAAAATGGCTCTTAAATTGTTGTTGGAATATTTTATTGTTCTCGTTCAAGCGTCAATATCAAGTTCATCGTATAAAACTTGATAAGTACCAGCAAAATAATTGGAAGGGGTCGACTTTCTTCATGAAAATTTAGCAACTATGGTCAATTTATGTACTTAAAGGTCACTAAAGAGCAAGAATGTCAGATTTCACAGAGGGGGATTTTTGCTCTCTGGCGCCCTTTCAGTACATAATTGACCCATAGTTGCTTATTTTACCATCAAAAGTCGACCCTCCGATTCTTTTGAGAGGTATAACAAGCTTCTTTTCAGATGGAACTATTGAAATTGACACGTAATTTGATATTCGGATACACCCGATATACGGTAATTATGGAAAAGTACTCAAATTACGTCAAAACATATGTTGATGAACTTCAAACGTTTCTAAGACTATTCTCCTATACATCAATAGTCGGAATAAAAAATCACGGGACGGAAATGGAATCCAAAAAATAAGAGTTTAAATTTGTCATAAATAAATCCTGTAATTTACTTGAAAATAAGATATCACGTGACGTTGTTTAGAAAAGCCGATTGATGTTGTCAAGATCTGCGATTTTGTGTTTATTAGCCTCAAAATTTTTCGGCGTAATTTGAGTACTATTTATGTACTTGAACCAAAACCTTATTCCTTAATTTGAAGGTCACGTGATCGTTTTTGGACTTTGATGTTATAGAAAAAAGGTCTTAAAAACTTTTAAAGAACTCCTTCTCTTTTTTTAAAAAGTGATTTAAGCAATTTCTGAAAAAAACAGTACTATTTTGGCCTACCTTATTTCTTGATTATACGGTGATCATTTTTGGACTATGGTGTAATGGAAAAAAAGTCTTAAAATTTTTTTCTGATCACGATCAAAGGTTTTATTTGGTGATTCCTAAATTTTTCGCAGAAAATAAGTACTGTAATACAGTAAAAATTTTCAAAAAAAAACGCACAAACGTCATTTTGGGTTTAAAGGTTTATTGATACTTTTATAAACTGATTTTGTCATAATGATTTAAAGCGTCGTAAAATGCGAATTAAATGGTGAATGGCAGCTAGATGGCAGAAATCGAAGTCTACGAGTTAAAATATACAAAACCAAATTTAATACCCAGAAACAAACTTCGCCTCACACCCCAAAGCCTATTTTTGGCCGCTACTTGAGCGCTTATTACGAGAAAACTGGAAATAATATAAATTCATTTATTTTTTAGCTATTGGGATCAATGATAGAATTTATTTTACAATTTGTAATTATCTGCATTATGCATAACGTTTTTAAAATTTAATGTCTGTGAACTAGATAAATGCGAGAAAAATTAGGAGTTCAGTCATACGATTTTCTTCGGATAACCATATTTTTTTCAATGACATATAAGTCACAAATGAAACCCTTGTTATTTGTATCTGGTCTCAGATTTGAAATATGATATCTCGATCGTCTACAAAACAATTATTCATATCTCGGCGCGTCAAAATATACGCAGCTGTTAACTCAACATTAGTACTACCTTATATTTCATACTTGCTCGATTTGACTTTGTTGGCCTAATTTGAGTTAAATTTACCTTCATTTTTTTGGAAAAATGTTTTTGAACATATTTTTTTTTATTATTTTGACTTTCAGAAAAATCACTAGTGAATAAATAAAACATCAGATTGAAACTGCAGAACACGTAAACTCGTTTCATAAAAAATAACCCTAAAATGTTCAGAAATTTTCTAGACAAAAAAAATTGGGATTTTACCTTTCTGCCATATATTTACACCATTCATCAGGATCGAAAATATTTTGTTGACAGCTCTTAAATTCTGCGTTTTTAACTTGGAATGGAGCATCCGAGTTTTTCTGCCTTTTGAATTTCAAAGCTGCCTTTTTAGATGGTGCCTTGTCTGGATATCCCGGTGGTAAATCTGGATAGTCTGGTTTCAAATATGCTCCATTTTCGTTGTTTCTAACTCCCGTCAGTCTTTTTAGAATTTTAAAAATACTTTTTTATAAAACAAGTACAATACAGTATTGTCAATACTAGTAAATAAATTTATAGAACAGACTGTTCAAAAAGGCTATTCACAAAATACTGTGTAGTTCAAATATACTTAAAGTATAAAATAATATCCCTTTATCACCTTTTGATTAATCTGTGAGATGTGGGCTGAGGGAGCCAATTCTAACACTTCTAAGACCCCTTCTAGCCACTCATGAGGCCGCTTTTCAGCCCACATTTCACAGATTAATCAAAAGGTGTTAAAGGGATATTGGCTTTTTAAATTTAAGAATGTAAAACCATGAGTTTGTAAGAAAAATCATATTTTATAAGAAGCACATAGAGTTACTGTTTCGATAATATATTTTAAAAAGTTCCTGAAGTCTCGTCGAAATCTTGTTTGATTATCTAGAACCCAACCATAGACATTCTTAGGCATTGTTTTAGTTGTGAGTTCGATTCCCCCAGTCTTTTTTTCTGGGTCAGAATATCTTCTCCATGAATAATCAGGAAGTGGATATTTTTTGTTGACAGCAAGGAAAGTTGATCGAACAGTAAAAAAGTAATGAGGGGCTAAAATAAAGTTTTAACCATATTTTGCGCTTATTGTATACAAAAAACACATATTTTGGTCAATTTCATTAACTTTTGAACTCCAAAGTTTGGAGGCACAATAAGGAAAATTTTTAGTCAAAACTGCCAATTCTCTTAATCAGAGCAGATTATTGAATAATTATCACTAATAGTAACTAATGTAGTAATTAAGTTAAGGAACTAAAGTGATTCACTATAATTAGGTAAATCCAGTAATTCAGTAACACTGTAGTCATTTTTTGTAAAATATACGCACAAAAAATTTCCTAAAAACCAGTAAATTATTCAGCACGATTAAATTTATGGGTATAAAATTTTTTCAGAAGTGAATTTTAAGAAAAAAATTGGAATTCAATCAACCCTCTTTAAAATTTGGACAAAAAATAGAAAAAAATGTGCAATATTTTTGGAACCGCAGTATAATGTTTTATAATTAATTTAAAGACCAAAATCCGCTATGATTACATGGCTATTTTTGTCTGATTTTAAGTATTCTTTGGCCTAAATCAGCTCTGTGTCTAAGAGTTAAAAGATGAATTATAATTTGATTATTTTTTTTAATAATATCAAATCTTGAACACCAAAAATCAAGTGTATAGCCCTTTATCACCGCTTTCTCTTCTTTTCAGCCCACATCTATTAGATTAATCAAAAGGTGATAACGGGATAGGAGTATACGAGGCTCGTATTACGAGCTAAAAATAGATATAAATAAATTGCTGTGGAACAAAAATCTGGAAAGCTAATTTCAATTGCTGGTATATTTTTGATATCCCCTGTTCACACTTTGGTGAATTTCTTTAATGAAGCTCTCATTATAAGCTCTCAAATAAAAAAATCCACCAGAGTGTGAACAGGAGATATCCCCTATTCACACTTTCGTTAATATCCCGGCCCTGATTAGAAAACGTAGTTTGTTTTTAAGTAGTAGGGCCGGTATATTAACAAAAGTGTGAATAGGGGATATTCAACACCCACATTTTCTTATCATATTTACTTGAAATTGCCGAAGCACTTGTACTATGTTCTGCATTTGGCAACAAGCGGAAATGTTTTGGCTCTGGTAGATCGTCCCAAAAGTAATAACTATCATCTGGCTGGAAAAATTCATCTAAAGTTGAACTGACCACAACTTTCGCCATAGTCAGCCGGTCACGATAGGTGTAAGGGTCAATCTCATCGCACATTTTAAACATATTTGGATTGTCAACTTCTCCATTAATTTGTTCGATCCAATAATCATACCTTAAAAAGTTTAATAAAATTTTTATAATTTTTATGTAAAATTATTTTACTTTATTTTTTATATAGTGCTTAGGATGGGTGAACCTGAGAAAGGAGGATTTTGAAGGTCTTCAAATGACCCAATCGACCTATGGGATCGATAGATAAGTGAATTTGGGAGAAAAAACCTACTTACAATTTTTTCCAAAAATGACTAAAAATGACCAAAAATCATGATTTTCGATAAAAAAAATTGTCAATCAAAAATTATTTTGAAAATTTGAGACCACCTACACCCTAGCATTGAGAGGTGTTTTAGCCCTAACACTGAAGTAGCTAGTCGAAAAAAAATTTAGTGCCAGTTGCCAGAGAAAATAAAGTAATCTTGATTGTTCTGGGTTGAGCTGGACTGATTTTTACAATATTATTATTAGTTAAAAAATGAGTACCCGGTTAAAAAGGTCCTATGAATTTGAAAATTTCGGATCTAGAAGTGTGTTTTTTTGGACGCTTTGAAATTTTCGGTAGAAATTTTTTTGAACCTCCGACCCACATGGTGGCGCTGTTTAATGTGGTCAACAAAATCGTTTTTTTTAGCTTTTTTTCAACGAAAAGCAAAATGTTAATCTTATTTCGCAACCAAAAACTCATTTATTTTGGAAGAACGTAAATTCTGCTCCAGATATTGACATCTTAAGTTTTTAAAGAGGACCAAGATCACGTGGTTTAGCAACAACGGAAAATGGAGTGCCGAAAACTCGATATTGAACCAATATGTGGGCTCAAAAAGCGTCCAAGGCTATTCGGGCTTGTTGTTTGTGGGAAAACTTGTATTGGCTATACGATTGGTCTCAGATGACCACCAGGTGGTGCCTAGAGGCGATTCCATGATTTTGGTTGGTGTAAACAGCAACACGGTATTTAGCATTTACAGGAAAGCCTCATTATAAGAAATAAATGAAAGAACCGTTAGATAGAAATTTTTTTTAAAGATTCATTCAAAAATTATTTTTTTCAGCTAAAAATTTTCAGAATTTGCGATCGCTAGATTGCGTTGAAAAGAAACATTGGCTCAAAAATCATTTTTGACCCCGGGAAATGAAATCGCAAGATTAATGAGCCCCAAGATAAATGAGAACTAGGAAAACACATTTCAAATTTTTAAAAATCGGAAAATGGTTGTTGAGGAATCAAAATTTGACGAAAATTGTCAATTAGCATAAACAAAACTGTTTATAAAAGAATGTTGAGAAACATGTAAATTGAAAAATAAATGAAAGCCACCATTAGATAGGAAATTTTCTGAAAGTTTTGTTTTTATTGGAGTTTTGAAAATTGTTATAAATCGTCGGTTATTTGGCGTTCTAGAATTGTCCATCCCGCGATCAAAACAAAACTTGTCTTAAAGATTGACATACTACCGTTACGTGATCTGTTGAAAATTGGCAGCTCTTAATAAAAAGGTTTGTTTATGCTAAAAATTGACAAATTTTCGTGCATTTGATTTTACCCTTAACAACCGATTTTCCGATTTTAAAAAACTTTTTTGAAAGTATGTTTTCTAGTCTAGTTTAATCTTGCCGGTTTCATTCCAGGGTCAAGAGGTGACTTTTTAAGCATTTTTATTTTTCAACCAATCAGCATCGGCAAAATGGTTTTGAAAATTTTGCTAAAAAAAATAAAATTTGAATGCACATCTTTAAAAAATGTTTTTATGTTAATTGGTGACTTTCATTGTATTGCTTATAATGAGCTTTCCTCTAATGCTAAATACCGCTGTTGGCTGTTTACACCACCAAATCATGAATCGCCGCTAGCATCACCTATGGTCATCTGAGACCCATAGTTGCTAATGTACTGTTTTCACAAATCGATGCTTGCCGCCGATCTTATTGAGCACCTAAAGGGCATTGATTGAAATAAAACGAGTTTTCGGGGCACCTCAATTTCCCGGTGCTAAACCACCGTGATCTTGGTCCTCGTTTTAAAACTTAAGATTTCGATCTGGAGCCCAGAAATTTCTGAAAAATAGGTCAAAATGAAATCTCCTTAAAATTTTCTTTTAAGATAGTGCGTCTTGAATTATTTTGAATGAATTAGCCTATACATAACTGCTAAATACCTAAATTTTGTAATTAAAACCGATAATTTTCGTCATTATGAGTACCCTTCATACCCTGTTTCGACTTTAAGAAATTTCTAAAATTATTTTTTTAGTCTATTTAACCCTCTGCGGTTTTATTTCCGGCGGTCATAAGTACTTTTAAGCAACTTTTATTTTTCAACCAATTCAGCTATCCAGCAAAAATGGCGAGATTTGATTTGAAAAATATGGGTAAAAATGAATCTCCAGAAAATTTCCTATTTAACAGTGATGGGTATGCATTTCAAATGTTGACATTTCATTTAAATGCTTAATACTGTGGTGTTGTTTACAAGTTAGAAAACTATCATGTAAAGGCTGACATTTTTTAGGCGGAACAACGGAAGAATAATTTTTTTCTTCAGGTTGCTAAATCATTGACTCGGATTGATGCACATGACGTAGTAAATTGAATTAAAAAGCTGACATGTATGATTTTAAAGTCATGTTTTTTGAAAAAAATCGATAAAAAATGACGTACATAGGCCACTATTCACAGGCCTATAAACTTTTTGGTTCTCGGGAGGGAGGGGGATTATTTTTTTCTTTATGTCAATCAATCATGTGTCTACAACATCTACTTAAAAATTAGGTGAATGTGGTATTCAAAATTTCCAAAAAATTGATTTTTTGTGAAAAAAATGCCGATTTTTGTGATTTTCAATTGTGTTGAATAAAAATCCTATAAAAAAAAAGTTTTTCTGCAGTAGTTTTACGCCAGAAATTCATTTCTGGGTGGTCAAAAATCACTTTTTGAGCAATTTTTTTTTTCATGCCAATGTGGAAGCACCAAAATTTTGAAAATTTATGTCGAAAAATTTCAAAAAATAATCTCCTCAAAATTTGACACAGAAATGCTTCCTCGGATTTTGCTCAATGTTGTGCTATATAGGAAATCCTTCATTTGTCACGCCGGGTTCACCCACACTATTAGTGCTGTATTTCTTCACTACAAATGCTATTCGGACCATAATAAGCACTCTAAACCAGTGGTCGCAAGACCAAAAATTTAATTTAAATCGGATCAAACCGGATCAAAAAAACGAGTCGATCCGATCCGATTTAAATGAGTATATCCGACTTAATTCTGCCGACCCCTGCTCTAAACTTACTAATGAAAACTTAGCTAATTAGTAATTAGAAACCAAATAAGACACTCTGGTGGAAACCATTTTTGAAAAACAATTAATGTTCTCGAGGTTATTATTGGGTTGTGAAACGAGCTTCATTAGTCGATAGGAACCATATTAACTTGGGTACGACTGCAGTTAAAGATGGCCCAGCCGCCCGTTAGCCAGTGCAGCGCCAGATTATTAAATGCCGATGATCTATGGTGTCTCATTGAGGGACCTACCCGATTAAGTCTTCGGTATGAAAATTCAGAAAATTATCCCGCTAATGGTTAACTCGTAGACTTCAGACATGAATCTGTACCCAGACTCGATTTTCCGGCAACTAGTGACCTTATTATAATCGAGCCATATAAGCAAGTTCTCTCATATATCAACAATATGCCATTTTTCCAATAGGTACTTAAACATAAATATTCAAGCCCAACTCTTGCTATGATCAATTAAAAAACAAAATACTAACATTTTAACGAAATTCAAACAAGATTATTTACTTTATTAGTATGCTACGTAATAAACAACAAAGTTGCGATAATTTACTCGTATAGACCAAAGAACAAATGCAATAATGGAGATAAATAAACTATTTATATTTAAACTACCTATATATTAAATTCAATTGATTTTCTATCGCTGCTGTCTAAAACATATTATATGTTTCTACAAATTCTTCTAGTAAAATGGTCTCTTTAATTTTGTGTGAAAGAGTATATTGTTGTGAAATTATATATCTTTTGTGCATGCGTAGGCGTCTTATTGTAATCAGTTTTTTCCCAAAGTTTCGACTTCTAGAAATACTCTATTTAAACGGAGCCATACTGTAATGCAATTAAAGTCTTAGAAAATTCGTTTACGATTCTTTATAGGGGTCGTTCCGCATTGTTGAGTACTTTTTTGAAAAAAAAATTATAGTACCAATATACAGTATTTGAAAAAAGTACTCAAATTACGTCAAACCAATTCCAGGGTCAACTTTAAATCGTTTTTCAAGACATTTTCTTCATTACATGAAGTTGAATAAATCACGTGAGACCGAAATAAGCCAAAATAGTTTAAAATTATGCATAAATAAATCTTTTATATTTCTTGTGAAATGATAAAGATCGACGTGAACATTTTGCGAATTTTCATGCATTATAGTATCAAAACTCTTAAATTAGGTGTTTATTAATCCAAACAATTTTTTCGGCGTAATTTATGAGTACTATTTGTGTACTTGAGCAAAACCTTATTTCTTAATTTGAAGGTCACTGTGATCGTTTTTTGACTTTAGTGAATTGGAAAAAGTTCTTAAAACTCCCTAAGAACTCTTCACTTATTCAAAATGTGAATGTTAAGCACTTTTTTGAAAAAAACACAGTACTATTATTGACCGACCTTATTTCTTGCATATACGGTCACGTGATCATTTTTGGGCTTTGGCTGTTGATTTACAATGAAGGTTTTATTTGGTGTTCAAAAAATTTTTGCATTAAATAAGTACATGTAATTACAGTTAAAATTTTTCCAAAAAAAAAGCACAAACGTTCTTGTCTTCAAGTTAATCGATAACTCTTTATAACTGATCTTGTCATTAATGTTTTAAGCGTCGCGTAAAATGCGATTTATATGGTCAATGGTCACTACTTTGCCGGAACATCGAGTCTACGAGTAAAAAAATGGCATAGCTCAAAAATTAAGTTCTTTATGAAATCATAAAGTTTATGTACGTATGTTAGAGAAAT
>SCLH01001723.1:20203-32046 GCA_004367855.1 Oikopleura vanhoeffeni
ACAAACAAGTATCCTCAGATTTTTCACAACTGCCCTAGAATTATTATGAGGCGGTATTGAAAGGTACCAGATTACGACGCCCACCCCTTAATGTGTTTAAGGGAGTCACCGACGGAGGCTGTATCTCGAGATCCATACATGGGACAAACTTAATTTTTGTTGTATTCAAAATTTTGTTATCGGTTTGCTTCCGAATCAATTAAATTTTTTTGATTTGACCAAAAAAAAAATTCGGAAATTCTAATTTTTCCGAAGTATTTTTTTCAGTATTTATGCTTTATTTTTTACGCTATTGATCGATGACCTTAATTTAACTTGCACCAGGTAGCCTGCATGTAATCTGAACTACTAAAAAAAATTTAAAATCTCAACACAAAATTTCAACAATATTTTTTAGATGGTGAAATTTGACGTAACCGACGGAGGCTGTTTCTCGAGATCCATACATATTAGAAATTAATTTTTGTTGCATCTTCGAAGTATTGTTTTAGTATTTATTGCGTGTATTTTTTGACGCATTGATCGATGATCTTAATTTTACTTGGACCAGTTAGCCTGCAATTCAATCTTGCGGACCAATCAAAAAAATGTCGAAAAAAAATCCAAAAATATTTTTAAGATGGGGATATGGTCAAAATTTTGTGGTTCCTTAACTTTGCACATGTTTGCATCAAAAACTAAATCAGATATCGAAAAAACCAGGCGATAGTATCACGTCTCTATCGATTGCGAAAATGAGCTTTTTGTGTGAAAAGTTTTTGATACCAGTGCTGGAAATGATTTTAATAAAACGCTGAAGATACCGAAATCGGCAAATTTAACGTGTAAATTTTATCGATTGTGAGCAAATAGACCTTAAATCGAATTTCTGACGCCATAGTACCCGAGAAAAACCCATTATTAGTGGGCGTACGAAAAATAAAATAAAATTTCTGATATTTCCTTGCAAAATAAGTTTATCGGTAAAAAGTCAAAAATCGATCTTTTTGGACCGGTACTACTACCGGTGGCGTCATACAAAAAACTTTTTGTTACTTTTTTTGACAAATTTAGACATTTATTTCCAACATACTGTAATTTCAACATCGTACGACTCTTCGTCATCAAACTACAGGTGTTTAAAAACAGTGAACCGCGTCGGTTACTGCTGTTATCTTGTAGAGAATTTTTTTTTGGTCATTTTAAGACCTAGGATTTTTTTTGTTCTTCAAAATTTTTTCAAAAAAAATCGATTTTTAGGTCAATTTTACGTGATTTTACAGATAGTCTGGAATCCAGTTCTAGCGAAGCCGTATGAAGTGCTACAAGGCTGATTTTTTGGCTAGTGAAAATTAAGCGTTTTTCAGTCAGCAGTTTTGTTGATTGAGGGTCGGCGACCAATATTTGACCTCTAACGACCGGTCAAAGTTCAAGGTCAATCTCAAGTTTATCGTATAGACTTGTAAGTACCCCCAAGGAAGGGTCGACTTTCTGATGAACGTATTAGCAACTATGGGTCAATAATGTACTCAAAGGTCGCTAATACGTTCATCAGAAAGTCGACCCTTCCGATTCTTTTGAGGGTACTTTTAAGTATATACGATGAACTTGAGATTTACCTTGAACTTTGACCGGTCATTAGAGGTCAAATATTCGTCGCCGACCGTCAATCAAAAAAACGGCTAACCGAAAAACGCTTAATTTTCACTAGCCAAAAAATCAGCCTTGTAGTACTTCATACGGCTTCGCTAGAACTGGATTCCAGACTACCTGTAAAATCACGAAAAATTGACCGAAAAATCGAATTTTGAAGAACAAAAAAATCCTAGGTCTTAAAATGACCAAAAAAAANAAAAAAAATTCTCTACAAGATAGCTTAAACACATTAAAACCGATTTTTTATTTTTGAAATTCCTAAATTCAAATCGTCTTACCATACTTTTTTTTGGTTTTGCGAGATATATTATATTGATTTTAAAATAGTAATTACCATACTTTATCAAAGAAACTTTTCTCATAATTTTTTTTAGAGAATTTGAAATTTTTTTGCGAAAATAAGTACTGAAATTGACAAGTTTGATTTCAAAAAATAATTTTTCGAGAACGATGACAAAGTAGTTGTTATCAGAGGTCAATTATACATGTGGAGCTTGTGTGAATAAGTTCTATAGTTATATTTTCACGCCGTTTGAAGCATATCTTATTTCTCATTTATACGGTCACGTGATCGTTTTTCGACTATACCGTAATGTAATAAAAGTCTTATTTTTTTTCTATAGATTAGGACGATTTGAAATAAGGACTTTCAAAACTCAAAATGATGTTTTTAAGTTATCTTGTAAAGAATTTTCTTCTGGTCATTTTAAGACCCAGGATTTTTTTTGTTCTTCATAAATTTTCAAAAATAAATTGATTTTTCGGTCAATTTTTCGAGATTTTACAGGTGGTCCCCAACCCGGGTCTGGAGAAGCCGTATGCAAAGCTAGAAGACTGATTTTTTGGCCAGTGAATATTAAGCGTTTTTCTGTTACCCGTTTTTTTTGCTTGAGGGTCGGCGACCAATATTTGACCTCAAATAACCCGTCAAAGTTCAAGGTCAAATCAATTACAATTCATCAGATAGACTTGCAATTACCCTCAAAAGAACCGGAAAGGTTAACTTTCTGATGAGCGTATTAGAAACTATGGGTTAATTATATACCGTAAGGTCGCTAGAGAGCCAAAACTGGACTTAAGATTGACCTTGAGTGTTGACCAGTTTTTGCACTTTAGCGACCTTACGGTATATAATTAACCCATATTTTCTAATACGCTCATCAGAAAGTCGACCCTTACAAATAATTTTTGGCGATAAATTTGATCGTTCACTTGGTCGACGATGATCCCATTATGTATAAGGGTCGAAAAAAGCGTTTAAGGGGGTAGCGGTCGCAAAATGGTACTTTGTGTACTCCACTTTACCAGATACCTAAACCTTGCTTCGAACTTTGAGAATAGCCATTTTGGTAGATCTATCTTTAATCTGACCAGAAAAAATTTAATCAGAATAATTTTCTACGCCGCATTCCTCGGTGTACCACCATGCAGCGACCCATTCTGAAACACCTAACCAAAATTTCAAAATCTATCTTCTCCTAAGCGCTCGCCATTACGATTTCCCCATCAAACCTTGGTAATTGAACACGGAAACACTTATGGTTGTAATATGATGGTCGATTTTTTTCAACTAGTTGTTTTCGTCCGAACTGCGAAAACCCGCCTAAATTTCAAGATTTTCGCTTTCAAAATCTATCTCCTCCAAGGCTTACAATTTCAGATGCAGTATAAAATTTTCGGGAAAACACTGAGAAATATTGTCTTTTGTTACTATGATGGGTGCAGGAATTTTACAATATCGTTTGTGTTGAATCGTTTTAGAATAATCATCGCAATGTTTAGTAAACCGGTGTGTGAAACTCGTGAAAATGAACAGTCGTCGGATTTAGTCAAAAGTACCACTAACTTAAAGCTTGAGTTTCACTGATCAAAAAAAGATAGCTCGGCAAAAATTTACTGAACAAATGAAAATTTCGACACTTTTTTTGATTTTTGTATTTTTTTAAAGTTTATGCTTACATTCTGAGTGTTCTAGAATCTTCGTGGCGACTTTTTACACCCCAAAGTACGCTAAAAAGAGTGCCGACCCTCTACCGTCCCTTAAAGTCGATCTGGCGTGCTGCAGCGCCTAACGGGCGGTCTGAGAGTAAGGATTGAGATCAGAAATAAGAAGGAAAAAATTTTCCACGTGACCACGTCTTTGGAAAATAAACCCAAAGGAGTCAAATTCTTACCGATGTTTAAATTTTACGGAAATTTTACTGGCAGTGGTTATTTTTTCGATAACCATAAATCTTCCAAAAATAAGTGTAAACAAGCACCTCGAAAAGTTCAAATAGGAAAATTATTTACGAACAAATATTTACATTGCAAAGGTCCAATTTCCATGATTTCTCCACATATGTTTAAATTGTACTTGCAGATTAAGAGCGTCTAGCACTATTGGTACAGCCAAATTAATTCGTTCTGGATCGACAGCAGCCACCAGCCAAGTAGTCCATCCTCGCTTCGAAGCCCCAGCAACCGTCCACCTAATTTTATCATTAGTATATAATATGTATCTATAATTACTGGGCCTTTTATGCTACTTTTCAGATTTCAGAGTTAATTCCAACTTGGGCCAACGTTTAAATTCTGACTTTTGGAGACCAATTATTCTATTGAGTTTTTAGATAGCTCAAAATGACCAAAAATATTCAGAAAAAAAGGTCCGACCATTTTCAATTTTTTATTAAAACTTATAATAAATCTTAAGTTTTTTTAATAAAAAAATCCAAAATTGTCCGTGAGATTTTTAGTGTGTGCTCATTTTTAGCCGTTTCCGAAAGCCGAAATGTTACACGCTATTAAAAACTCAGAAGGACTTTGGTTAGGAAAAGGATATACAGGGAGACCTTAATGATTCATCTAAATTTTCCGTTAGTGCTCAATCGTCCGAAAAATCCCACGAACTTTGAGTGTGTTTCTTTAAGGGCCTCGGTGCATTTTGACAGATTCGCACTTTTTCCATTTTTTTTTGTCTTGATGGGAAACTTTTTGCCATTTCAAAATTTTTGGATAAAAACGTTTTCGAACACAAGTTGCCACTTTTTAGCTTACTTTGTTAAATCTGAATTTCTTCAGATTGATTATTTTTACTTTATAAATTGTCGTTTGAAAAAACACTCAAAAAACCCGCGTTTGCTATCGAAGGTGTCTAAATTACAGTAAAATTTATTTTCTGTTATTTATTAATTAGGAGCCCTAAAAAACGGTCCTGTCCACAGTTGAAAATTTATTTAGTTCAAATTCATACGATTTTTGAGTCAAAATCGAAAATTTAAATTTTTGAAAAAAGACGAAAGAAACTGAAATTTTAGCACATCAAAAGAAATATTTTTTTTCGTGAGTTAAATAAAATAAATTAAAAATGGTGGACAGGTTGGCTTACCAATTTGGCAAGTCTCGATGAATTTTTTTTAATTCTGAATAAAAGAGGGCTTCGATGGATTTCTGCCAAACCGTAGTTTGTTACAAAAAGTATGATTCAGAGTATAAACAAGAGCGAAGAAACAAAACAAAGGCATATCGGAATATATATAGTGAAAGTAGCCCATTCCTCACATGATTTCAGCATACAAGATGTGTAGAAAATCTTTGAGTTTGAACACATTCTTTTGCAACAATAGGATGAGAAAAACATTTTCCCCAATATTTCTAATTATTTTTGACCAAAAATCACTCAACCATGTCTTATGATTTTTCAAAGAGCATATAAAAAATATGAGGGGCAGCTGAACAACTCGCGGGCATTGTTTGACCGCAAGTTTTCTCAATAACTCGCGGGCAAACAATTAAAAAAAAACCTTTTTTAGGAAATTTGTTTTGGCAAAAAACAAGGGTTTTTCGCGGGCATGCATAAATTGTTTGTTTGCCCGCTATTTATGGCAAAACTCGCGGGCATTCAAATTTTTTGAATTTTCACGCGAATTCTGAAAATAAGATTGTAATTTGCGAGCAACATTTTTTGAGATTATAGACTCAGATACCCGACAATAAAATTATTAATAAATCAATGCCTATTTGAAAATTATTTGAAGAAATTGCGTAGTATTTCGATAACATAATCTAATATTTTTGGGCTTAACATAGGTGACAGCCTAAAAAAACTAAAATGGATCTTCGCCCCGAATGCGTGCGGGGCTTCCAAATTGCGATGGCTTTTTTCGAGACGGCGGCATTTTGCACTACGCGCGGCAAAGTGGGGACTACGGTGGCCAACGACTATCAAACAAATTAAACAAATGATTTTTTATCTCTCGTACAGATTCCGTGGATAATTTAAATAGTTTAATAATTTTGATATAATCTGAATTTAGATACTCAGATATTTGACCAAATTGTCAGATAAAAATCAAAGAAAAAAATCTTAGAATTTGCAGATAACTGAAAAAGTAAAAAAATAAATAAAATTACAAGACTCAAATTTAGAAAAGAGCGATTAATTCAAAAATCACTGAAATCACTGAACCATGTCATATGGTTTTTCAAAGAGCATATAAAAAATATGTGGTCATCTACTATACGAATCGTTAAAAGTTCGTCGAAAAGTTAAAGTAGCCATTTTGTAGAGTTTTTTTTGTTGATTCGAAACAAATATTGAAAGAAAATTTTGAACAAAAAATAAGGCATTTTTTCATAATGTTCGGAACTTTTATCAAAAATTTCTCATAATTTGTCAAATTCGAAAAGTTTAATTCGAATTTAAAATTTTCTTAAAAAGCCATAATGCAAAGATTCGCTAGTTACAAAAGTTGCCTGGATTATAAAACATTACTTTGATGGTATATTAAGAAGAATATATCAACCCAGTAAAAAGTTTTTCATCAAGAGCCGTATATCATATCCGTATCTGTCAAAATGCACCGAGGCCCTTAAAATACTTTCGTGCCAAATGGTTCGAAAGTGTGCAATCGAGCGAAATCAAGAATTTGTTCGAACATGCCAATCGTCCAAATTTTTTCGAAGAAAAATTTCGGACTATTGGGGCCTCCTCCTTAGGCTGGCCGAGGATTTTTTTTATAGATGACATACGTAGAATCCTGAAATTTTGGGAGAAAACTCCTTGATACCTAGACAAGAAATTTTTGCGATAAATTTTATTTTATTTTTAACTCGGAGGGGTACAAAACGTTTTTTTTGACTCACACATGCGGACAAATGGCGATTTCATTTGTTTTTTGACAACATACTCCCCTCCCCATGGCGGTTCGATTTTAAATTTTGCCGGAAATGAAATCTTAACTGTTTTAGAGGTTCCAAGAGGTACCATTATCAGTTGACCTTGAAAATTGCTCAATCTACCTTTAAATGAGTATCATTCGATGCCAAATTGAATTTTAAGAATTTTGAGATTATAAAACGATGCCTCAAAGTGACCTCTTAAGGGGAGCTACGGGCTCTAGAAGGGCCGAGTTTTATGAAATCACACAAAAGTTGTCCAATGCCGGTTAAAATGGGTATCGATTGCGCTGCCACATATTGAAATTTTGAGATTATAAAACGATGCCTCAAAGTGACCTCTGAAAGGGAGCTACGGGCTCTAGAAGAGTCGAGTTTTATGAATCAAAAAATTGTCCAAATTCCTTAATATGGGTATCATTTGATGCCTAATTGAATTTTAAGAATTTCGAGATTATGAAACGATGCCTCAAAGTGACCCCTTAAAGGAGCTACGGGCTCTTGAAGGTCTGAGTTTTATGAATCGAAAAATTATACAAATGTCTTAAATCATTCGATGCCAAATTGAATTTTAAGAATTTTGAGATTATAAATTGATTTCGCAAAATAAACGCTTAATGAGCTAATGCTAAAAGAGCCGAGTTTCATGAATTCAAAAATTTTCAGAAAGCCTAAAAATGGGTATCATTCGACCTTAAATTACATTTTGGGGATTTTTTGATTATAACAATGGTTGATTTCAAAGATAGGGAGGGACCTCATGAGGCAATTTTCAAATTTTAGCAATATTACAAGTAGACCTTGTTAACTCGTAGACTTCAGACATGATCTGTGACCAGAGCTCGAGTTTCCGGCAACTAAGTGACCCATTCTTTCAACATCGAGCCATAAAGCAAAAGTTTCATCATCAAACATATCATTTTTTCAAAAGCTTAACATAAGTATTCAGCCCAATTTGCTCTATACAATTAAAACAACAATAAAACAAAAAATTTAAACGGAATTAACAAGGCATTTAATGAGGATAAGAAACAAAAAAGTTGCGAAATTCACTTCGTTATGAGCAAAGAAAAGGTGCAGATAATGAGATGAAATTGAAACCTTAATTTTATGAACGTTGGAAACACTCATTATAAAACTTCAAGTGATGTGGTCTCATCGCTCTGTCTAAACATAATTATTATGTTTCTACAAATTCTCGTAGTAAAAATGCTCGTTATTGTTGTGAAAGGATATTGTTGTGAAAATATATATCTTCATGCGTAGGCGTCTAGTAGATCAGTTTTTCCAGAAGTTCGAACTTCCAGAAAGCTCTATTTAAGACCGGAGGCCATACTGTAAGCAGATGAGTTCTTGAAGAAAATGTCGTGTACATCTTTTTTAAGGGGTCTTTCCAACATGAGGTGAGCTACGTTGATGAAAAAAGTATGGCTACCAGAAGCAGGTAATTTGAGAAAAGTACTGCCAATACAAAACAAAGAAAATACCAGGTCGACTTTAAAACGTTTTAAGACTTTCCATTACCCATAAAAAGTCTGTTAAATCACGTGACGAAATAAATCTAAAAATGATAGGTTAAGAATATCAAAATATAAATCGTTTTTTTTTCTTATTCTTGAAAAATAAGTATCCGGGGAGCCTTTTTGAAAATGATCATTATTCAAAACTCTAAAGTTAGGTGGGTATATCCAACAAATTCCGAGTGCGGTAATTTAATACTATTGTGTACTGAGCGAAAACCTAATGCTCTAATTTGAGGTCACGTGATCGCTTGAACTTTAAGTGTAAGTTGGAAAAAAGGCTTAAAAACTCCTAAAGGAACATCTTCACGATTTCAAAAATGGATGTAAAAGCATTTGTTGGAAAAAAAAAACAGTAAACAGTTGAACCGACCGCTTTTTGTGAATAGATCGGGCCACGTGAGCATTTTGGGGTCTTGGTGGTAATGGGAAAAAGTCTTAGATTTTTTCCTGAATTACAATGAAAAGGGTTTTATTTGGTGATTCAAGAAAATTGTGCAAAAAAATAAGTACTGTAATATGTAAAATTTTTTCCAAATAAAAAAAAAAGAAACGCACAACGTCATTTGTCTTCAAGTTTAAATCGATAACTTATAACGGAGCTTGTCAGTGTAATGTTAAGGGCGTCGAAAATGCGATTTAATGGTCAATGGTCACTACTTGCCGGAAATCGAGTCTACGAGTTAAGCATCAAAAATGAAGTTCAAAACCGGAATTTGAGAATATTCACGTGACCAGAATTTTTTTCATTCGATAATTATGACGAAAATCTCCAAAACTGATGGTAAGGTTTTTTTTGGTCAGTATTGTGTGGGATAAAATTAACTTTATTTTTTGACTGATTACGTTGATTTCTAGAGACCTCATTTTTTTGGGTTTAAATTTCACTCATGGAGTGCTAAAGAGCAATATCTTTGAATTCAAAGAAAAAAATTATAATGACAAAAATAAACAACCTTTCATAATCTTAAAACAATCGCATCGAAAACTTGTACATTTGTGCAAAATTTGAAGGTTCTAGGACTAAATAACCCGATTTTAGAAAAAAATAATTAATGCCCTCTATCTCCTAAGTGTATAATTTTACGACAACCTTTCATAATCTTAAAACAATCGCATTGAAAACTTGTACATTTGTGCAAAAGTTGAAGGTTCTAGGACTAAATAACCCGATTTTCGAAAAAAATAATTAATGCTTTCTATCCCCATATCTCATTAGTGTATAATTTTACGGCAACCTTTAATAATCTTAAAACAATCGCATTGAAAAGTTGAATATTTTAGCAGGATTTGAAGGTTTTAGGACTGAATTTCAAGATTTTTGGAAAAAATTAAATAGGCCTTTTATTGCCCAAAGCTCCTTAGTGCAGCAATTAAAAGGGGAAAATGTAACATTTTGGAAATCACAGCAATAAGTTCTTTTAGTGTTTCTCCCAGTTTGAACTCTCTATAACCAAATCATCACATTTAACAAAAAAAAATATGGCTAAAATTAGGCCTCTTACTGCCCATAGCTCCTTAACGCAGCATTTTTAGGTATCGTTTTATAATCTCAAAAGAATCGCATTGAAAAGTTATACAATTGTGCTAAAGTTTTAAAGCGTTCTAACATAAAAAAAACTAGAAAAAAGTCGACCTTTAACGCTGCTTAAGAGGTCAAATATTTCATTTCCGGCATTTTTTTTTATTTTGAATGCATTTTTTATACCTAGTTACGTATTGTGTTAAATTTTCGTGAAAAAAGCCATTTGTCTGGCTGATTTAGTGTAATTTGGAAAAATCCTCGGCCAGCCTACTCCTCCTGTATTATTAATATATTTATTTAAAATTTAAATGATTATGGTCAACCTCTTTAACTCGACACCGCCAAGCTCCTGTTGATTGAACTCGTTTGCCATATCCATAGCTCGAAGACACGCCTTAAAATTCTTATTAAGTGTATTGAACTTATTTACGAATTTACGAATTAACATTCGACGCAACATTAAAATACTGAAATACGTTCACTCATCCTTAAAATACTGAAATTTTGATATTATGAAAAATCGCAGGAAGACTTCATTTAAAAAAAAATCCAGCCAAAATGTTCATAATCTTTTTTTGGGGTGAGAAAACGACGCGTCATTTGAAAACAAGTCATCCGATTTAGATTTTAAATTGCTCAAACTGAGCACAATTATCTAATTAATATAAACATTATAAATTGTTTTTAATAGGACCCATGTTTTTATTTTTTTCTAAGACTACTGAAATTGTTTAATTATTAGTTTTTGTTAAAAAATAGAAACAAAGGTCTGAGAAAAAAAAGAAAACAACGGTCTTGAATCGGAATCAATTTTTTTATTGTATTATTCAGTAGATATTTGTGCACAGTTTGAGCTAATTAAGAACCTAACGCTAAGTCTTTTTGAAAACCGCGTTATTTCTGCAACCTGGGGCGACTCGCCCCCCGTGTTTTTGAGGGACCAAATCTTTGGGAGAGGGCAACAAAGGAATATTGGGTTATTTGCCGTTATCTAAAAATATCTGTTTTTGAAATTTTTAAAAAAAAATCCCGAAAAAATTTCGAAAATTTTCAAAAATCTCCAAGAATGGTTTCCTCGGATTTTTTATTCATCTCTTATCCTCAGTTTTAGCCTCCGCGGCTGACAGCCTAATTTGAGCCAATTTATTATGTGAAATAATTTATGTTCAATTTGGGCTCATTGAATAAGTTTTTAGTGCATAAGGGGCAGGCTTCCAAAAAGGATGCATCCCCCTCCGATTTTCCATCCCTATCCCCTTTTTATCACTCAAAAAAGGGATAAAAAAGGATGGAATGAGGGGGATAGGGATGCATCCCCTAGGGGATGGGATGCATCCCTTCCCTTTTATCCCTTTCTATCCCTCAAAATTTAGAGAGTTGAATTTATCGAAAAAAGTGCTGAAATCGTAGCTTATGTTTAAATTCGTAGATACAAGCAAATTTCATGATATGGGACGAATTCGTAAATACAAATTTTTGAATTACGAACTTAATTTGTAGGTCTGAACAAAATTAATAGATATCTATAGTAGTATATCTATTATATATTTTTATATATGTATATATAGTAGATATCTATAATAGTATACTGGAAAAAATGTGGCATACGGGTGAAGTTTAACATACTTAATTTAACATACTAAATACTACATACTAGTACATGCTAAATAAGCTACACACGAACGTCGAAGTTACTGGCTCAATTTCATTTTTGATCAGGAAAAATTCGTAGATAAGCACAAAATGCGTAAATAGGACTAATTTTATAAAGACTAAATTCCAAAATTTGATGCTGGACAAATATGACCTAATTCGTAGACATTAATTTAATTATCAAATACAGTTTATGCACTGACTGGTTCAGCAGAAATTTGAAATTACGCTCAATCAAAAATATTTTTAAGGGGTACCTAGGCTGTTTTTTGCGATTTTTTCGAGAAATCAGAAATGTTTCAAACTTAAACACAAAATTTGTCAATACCTAGGCAGATCAAAATTTGAAT
>SCLH01001723.1:35264-59622 GCA_004367855.1 Oikopleura vanhoeffeni
TTAACCCTTGGAAGCTCAGCACCACTTTAGTGGTGCTGAAAATTTTGAATCCGCTGAAATCGGATGAAAAAAAAGTCCTGGAAATTTTGTGATCAAACCCAACATAGAGTTTGCCACGAGGAATTCAAAAATGGCAGTTAAAATTTTCTAGGACTTCTCGTTCAAAAATTATTTTATCTTACTTTTTTAGAGAATTTCTCTCAAAAAACTCCAAAATGTGTGCTGCTCAAACAGTTTAAACGATCGATAAAATCTGAGGAACTGAGTTTTTAGGAAAGTCTTTTGAGTATCTTTCAAGAAAATAAAAATTAAATTTCCATCATCGGAACTCTTTTTATTTTTTCGTGAGTGATTTTTCAATTTTTGAGAAAAATTAGAAAAAAAATATGCTTCGATTTTTTCGAAAATAGGTTCAAATGAAAGCTACGGCAACACTGATCAGAAAGTTGGCTTACGCCGAGATAATATTTTGAAGTCTTAGCGGTTAAATTATAACAAACGTTGTTTTATAACTTTATTTTGAAATAAATACTTTTCTATTTAATTTTGAAATAATTGAAATAGTAATACAAATCTTTAAGTTCCTCTTCTGTAAAAAAATGCATTTCTTGTCATCGAATGATCAAATCGGCAAGAAACTATATTTTATAACCGACATTTTAACGGCCTCTAGCTGCTGAAAACGGATCTAAAACGAAAATTTGCTGAAAAAATCAAACAGATGCTTGATTATTCTCATGCCACGCTAAGCGATCAGCTGGCCCGAAAGGCGATACTTCCTTTAGATTACAGCTTGTGCTAAAGAGCTCGGAACTTTTATTTTAACTAAGGATACATTTTTTGCATTCTCAAAAAATGATTTTTTACAGAACAGTTTACGTTTGTAGTTTTTGATCAATCGCGCTGAAATCGTCTTTTGATGAGAAAACAAAAAGTTAGATCAAAAATCTAAAAAAAATTGTGAAAGCCAAGGTCAGAGTTAGTGAGAATAGAGAAAGAAATGATTATGTTAATCTTTATGTTTTCGATGGCAAGTTAGTGATTAAACCCAAATTTTTGCTGCTCGGTTTCGACAAATTTTTGTATAAAATTTACAAATCTGATTAAGTATTCTTTTAATTTGAGTCTTTAGTTCTCAAATGAGACAATTTTTATTTTTTTCTGAAATGTGTTTTTTGGTGAGAAGCGCATACATTTTGTTCATTCTCAAAAAATATTTTTTTACAAACTGGAACTTTTTTTGCTTTTGTGATCACTCGCGCTGCTAATCGTCTATTTATGAGAAAACGGGAAGATAGATTAAAAATCAAAAAAAAATTGTGAAAGCAAAGGTCTCAATGAGTGCGAATATTGAAAGAAATGTTTTTGAAAATATTCCTCTTTTCAATGAGAAGTAAGTGATCAAAGTCCAATCTTTGCAGCTTAGTTTCGGCCGATTTAGATAAAAATTTTAAAATCTAATTGATCACCTCGCTAAGTTGGACTATCCTCACAAAATTAAGATCATTCACGGCTTTTTATAAAATGTAGTTAATCCGTAATGAAGGCTCAAAGTCGCCCCACTTTAGTGGTGCATGAGCCTCTGCCGAATAAAACAATTTGGAGCTTCCAAGGNTGGAAAGCGGCGGGTTCTCCAGTCGGTCGCGTAGTTTGATCTCTACACTTGCAACACCAGTAAAAATAGCCTTTCTTGCTATCTTGACTAGGGACTACAAAAGTTTGAGGATTCTTTATTTTATTCAATAAGGCAAAACATAACTTGATAGTAAACTTGCAGAACTACAAGTGTTTGACCAAAATGACTTATTATGAAAGTAGGACACATTTTGATATCATAAACAGTTTAAACGCAGATAATATTACGATTTGAGGCCACTAGATGTAACGGACAGGGTTTATTTTGACCCCGTTTCAGTGCTGACCCGTAAAGATGAATTACTTCAGATTAATAGTTCATTTTTAATTATAAACGAAAAACTGAAAAATCTAAGAATAAGAGATTTTATCATAAGGGTAACATTCAATACGTGAAACGCACAGTCACCTCCCTGAGGCTGTAGATTATTCCTTATAAAATTGCCCTACGTGACCAAAGGGCTTTTCTTTTTATTTTTAAAAAGGTTAGTTCACCTAATATTATATTCCTAAATGAAAATAAAATAAACATATCGTTTGTAAATTTGTTGCCTCCAGGAACGGCCCTCGCGTGGCATCGCATCTGAAAATCGAACCAAAAAGTTCAAATTAAAAGTTGGTTTTGGGGTTTTTAAAACAAATGTGAAAATTGACCTTTATATTACGCCTAATGAATTATTGTCATTGGAAAAGTTCAAAAATGTGATACGCTTGCATGAGAAATGTGTTTTATTGTATAAGAACTTTTGCAGAACATGGTAATTTAATTATATTATATATGTTTTCGACAAAAGGTCATTTATATTTTGAGGTTTCGTAGAGGCAATTTATCTGGGCTCGATTACGCACCATTTTTTACTGCAAAACCACATGTTTCACAAAATCTGTTTTTCGGCTAAATTGTTTTTCGCCAAATATCTAGCTTTCGTTTTACGTTTTTTCCTGTTCACCACACAGAATATAGCTGTTTAGCGAAACGTCAATAATGACCTTTTGCGTCTTCGAAAATATATGAATATTTTATGTCATCAAAAAAAACGAATATTTAATTATATAATTGATATACAAGTGAAGTATGATAATAGAATGAGAGCAATTGCGAGTATTTTTCCAAGATTATCGTGGCGCCGATTTCCAAAAAAAAATCTCTCCTTCTGAAACTCCAGAATCTGGAGGCCAATTAGGCTGACCGCGGTTGTCCCCTAAGGCGAAACTACTTTATTATATTAAGGACATTTCACAAAAACGGGAAATATTATTTAGCGCCTTGGACCCTAAATTTTTTTTTTTTCAAAACGATTTCGGTCATGTCTAATTTTGAATATAAGGGCCACAAAAAGGCAAATGTTCGACAAAAATAGCCTGAAGTTTCATAGTATATATTGACAATGATAATGACTCGAATCATATTGAGGAAAATTGTTTTTTGTGTATTTCAAACAAATAATCTTGAGATCTGTGACACTTTTCTTCAAAATTATTGAAGGGGCGGTAAGAGCAAAATAATGGAATATGACCGATTTCAGATAAATATAGGAAATTATTGATTCAAACTGTCCTTTATACGACGAATAAGAATGAAAAACGATCAAAAATTTTAAACAACGGGAGAATTGCTCATATTTCATGAATTTTGATCCAAAATTACGTTTTTTTTTCATTTTTTTCAGAATTCAATGTTTAAGAATTTATAAGGACTAACAATTTTTGTTAAAACCAGAATCTAGAGTAAATTGGGTCCATGAATATGAAAAATGAGATTAAAATTATCCCCCAAAACGTCGCCAGGTGTGCGTAAATATAGTCAAAAATTTGAGTATTACGGGTGCGAGTTTTGATTACGATAAGAGCTCTTCGAAATACTTTTTTGTCAAATTGAATTTTTTTTTGACCATATCTTGCATAGCACGACGAAACCCCCGAATTCAGCAAAAAAAAATTATCAAAAACATTTCAATTTTGTTGATCAAATTTTCAATTTCGAAACAAAAACCCATCCTTTCACGTTTCCGACCCATGTGACAAAAAGTTCAATTATTTAATTCAGCTTTAGTTCTCCGTACAATTTCTTCAGCACAAATTTGGATGTATTTAAGATTGTCTCCAGAGTCTAAACAAGACTTGTAATTATTTCCCTATGGTCGAAAATTTTGATTGAATATAAGAAATGTCAAATTTCATCAGAAACAGCGTTTATTAAGACTCCGCCCCAATGAATCACGAAATGACCTCAAAAAATTTGAAAAATGTGCAAGGTGGTGATATGAGACAAAAACAGTTTATCTTGGATAATAATCATGCTCTAAAATGTGAATTTGATCAAACTACGAAAAATTCATCACAAACCTTCTTTTTCTTATAATTATCGCGATGTTTGCTAGAGAGCAAAATCACGAATGAGGAATTTTAGAGAAGGGTGAACTTTCACGGGTGAAGAACCGAAACAACGTTCGGCAGTTACGGCAAGACTTTATCAAATTGTCAATTATTAATATTGTATAAAAAAAAGATTTGAAACAATTTCACATTGTTCAATACAGAATTTCGATCGAAATGATACTCAGAGCGCTAGGAGCAAAAAAGGTTGGAAGCAAGAGATTAGGAAACTGAATCGTTAAAAATACATTTTGGGTGTCGACGTTGTGCAACTTTTCATGCTCAAAAATTTCAGACTGAACATTTGTGAAGAACATTGAGCTCCCCAACGGCCGCATAAAAAAGGAAGTTAATGTTTTTGATTCAAATTTGTGAAAAATTAGCTCCAAATCGGCCGGAGGCCGATTAAAGGAGTTTATGTTTTAAATTTGAATTTGTTAAAAGTTGCGGCCCCAAACCGGCTCCGAAGGCTGCATAAAAAGGAATTTATATGGTTTCAATTTAATTGGTAAAGAAATGAGCTTCCAAATCTCGGCCGAAAGCCGATAAAAAGGAGTTTATGTTTTGATTTAAATTTGTTAAAAATAAGCCCCAAATCGCCGGAGCGGATTAAGTGAGTGTTAATATTTTAATTCAAATTTGTTGAAAAATGAGCCCGAAATCGCCGAGGCCGATAAAGGGAGTTTTTAATTTTTCATTTAAATTGTTTAAAAGGCGCTCCCAAATCGGTTCGAAGGCCGATAAAAGGTAGTAATTTCTTGGTTTCAGTTCTAATTTTGTTTAAGAAATGAGGCTTCAAATCGGCCGAAAAAGGAAGTTTTTGTTTTATTCAATATTTGTAAAAAAATGAGCGCCAAAAATCGGCCGTAGTTTTATGTTTTTAATTGAAATTTTTGAAAAAAATGAGCCCCAAATCGGCCCCAAGGCCGGATAAGGGAAGGGGGGGAGTCTGTATGTTTTAAACTTAAATTATGTTTTGAAAAAATTGAGCCCCAAATCGGCCGAAGTCCGATAAAAAAGAATTTTATGGTTTCAATTTCAAGTTGGTTAAGAAATGAGCTTCAAATCGGCCGAAAAAAGGCGGTTTTATGTTTTAATTTAAATTTTGTGAAAAAATGAGCCCCAAATCGGCCCGAAGGCCGATAAAAAGGAATTTCATGGTTTCAATTCATTTGTAAAGAAATGAGCTTCCAAATCGGGCCAAAGTTTTATGTATTTATTCAAATTTGTTGAAAATGAGCCCCAATCGGCGGAGCCGATTAAAGGAGTTTTATGTTTTTTATTTAAATTGTTATAAGAAATGAGCTTCTCAAATCGGCCGAAAGCGGATAAAAAGGAGTTAGTGTTTTAATTTAAAATTTTGTAAAAATGAGCCCTAAATCGGCCGGAGGCCAATTTAAAGGGAACTTTATGTTTCCAATTTAAATGTTCAAAATGCGCAAATCGGCCGAAGAATTTCTTGGTTTCAATTTTATTTGTTAAGAAATGAGCTTTAAATCGGTCGAAAAAGGGAGGAGTTTTATGTTTTTATTTAAATTTGTAAAGAAATGAGCTTTCAAATCGGCCGAAAGCGGCATAAAAAGGAGTTTAATGTTTTTTAATTAAAAATTTGTAAAAAATAAAGGCCCTAAATCGGCCGGAGGCCGATTTCAGGGCAGTTTTTTGTTTTCAATTTAAATTTGTTAAAAAAATGCGCCCCAAATTCGGCCGAAGGCCGATAAAGGCATTTCTTGGATCCAATTTTGTATTGTTAAGAATGAGCTTTAAATCGGCCGAAAAAGGGAGTTTTATGTTTTTATTTAAATTTGTAAAGGAAATGAGCTGTCAAAATCGGCCGAAAGCGGGATAAAAAGTATTTAATGTTTTAATTTAAAATTTGTAAAAATGAGCCCTAAATCGGCCGAGGCCGATTCAAGGGGTTTTATGTTTTCAAATTTAAATTCGTTAAAAATGCCCCCAAATCGGGCGTAAGGCCGATAAAAGGAATTTATTGGTTCAATTTTTATTTGTTAGAAATGAAGCTTTAAATCGGCGAAAAAGAGGGAGTTTTATGTTATTAATTAAATTTGTAAAAGGAAAATGAGCCCAAAATCGGCCAGAGTTTTAGTTTTTTTTATTTTAAATATTTGTGAAAACATGAGCCCCCAAATTGCCGGAGGCCGATTAAAAGGGGATTATCTGGTCAATTTAAATTTATAGAGAATGCGAAACGGTCAGTTTCGGATGTAACAGCTCAAGGGGTGCGTGAACATTTCCGACCTTAATTGGGCGTAAATCGACAAAAAAGTGCGCGAAATCGACAATTTAATGTATGAAAAGTGCGAATAAAGTAAATTAAATGCACCAAAAGGTTCCTTGGTACGGTTTGCTGGAAACGATATTGGCAAACTTTGGTCTTATTTTGAACAGAATCGGTGCTAGAGATCAAAAATAATTTGATGATAAAGTTCTATGTTTTTTCTAGAATCCGCCTTGCCTTGTTTAAAATTTTATAATTATCACTTTCATATTCAAAACATTGTCGATTTCGCGCACTTTTTTGTCGATTACAGCCAAATCAGGTCGAAATCGAAATAGTACTTCCTGCAAGATGTTTACCACCCTTGAGCTTGTTCGTTCCGAAAATGACGTTTCTTGCATTCCACAGAACAAACCATTAATCAAACTTTGAAAAAACCTTTTTCGGCACTTCAACCAGATTGCCTGACCCCTGAGGCAAAATCGAAAAAAAAAGTATTGTACACTAAAATTCAGACAATTTCGGATCTCACAAATCTCAAAACTTTCCCGATAAAGCTCTAGGTCCTTGGTCTTTAGAAAAAAGTGCATGACTCGTGTTTAACCTCGGTTAACAGATGGTTGGTGGGAGTGGTACTAAAACTGTCTCACGGTCGCGAGATCAAAGATAGATCTATTTTATGTTTTTTCAAAATGTCCAGTCTGCACTTTGTCTAAACCGGCGAAGCCTCTGGAATCCCAAAAATCACTATCACCACCCCTTAATAATTTTCTTTATATCAAATTTTTTCATGTTTAAATGGTCAAAAATGGCAGAAGTTAGAGAAGAACAACTTTTTTATATATAAATTAACCTTCAATTGCGTTTTGATATTAAAAAATAACAAATTTAAAACATAAAACACCTTTAATCGCCTTCGGCTTATTTGACAGTTTTTTTTCTCACAAATTTAAATGTGTGGAACATAAATCTCCCTTTAATCGGCTCCGGCCGATTTGGGGCTCATTTTTTACAAATTTAATTATAATCATAAAACTCCCTTTAATCGGCCTTAGGCCGGTTGGGCTCCATTTTGCCCTAATTGGGAGTTATTTTTTCCACAAATTTTAAATTAAAAACTTAAAACTCCCTTTAATCGGCCTCACGGCCGATTGGGGTTCATTTTTTCACAAATTTAAATTATAAACTAACCTTCCTTATATCGGGCCTCCGGCCCGATTTTGAAGCTTTTTTTCACAATTTAAATTAAAAACATTAAACTCCCTTTAATCGGCCTTCGCCGGTTTGGGCTCATTTTTCACAAATTAATTATAGAAAATTTCCTTTTATCGCCTTCGGCAATTTTGGGGCTCATTTTTCACAAATTTGAATAAATAAATAAAACTTCTTTAATTCGACCTTTGGCCAATTTGGGGGTCATTTTTTCACAAATTTTTATTTAACACTAAAACTCCTTTAATTCGGCCCCGGCCGTTTGGGCGCACTTTTAACACTCCAAATTAAAACATAAAACTCCCTTTAATCGCTCGCCGATTTGGGGCTAATTTTCACAAATTTGAATTAAAACATTAAATCTCCTTTTATTCGGCACATTGGAGCTCATTTCTTCACAAATGGTTCGTTCTGAAATTTTTTTGCAAGCATGAGAAGATTTGCTCAACAGTGGACACCAAATGTATTTTTAAGATCAGTTTCCTAATCTCCTTGCTTCCAAAACCTTTTTTGCTCTCTAGGGCTCCGAGTCATTTTTCGATCGAATTTCTGTATTGAACAATGTGAAATTGGTTCAATCTTTCTTATCGAATATTTAATAATTTATAACTTTATAAAGTCTTGCCCGTAAATTGCCGAACGTTTTTCGGTTCTGCACCTTCTTCGTAATTCATCATTCGGTAATTTTGGCTCTCTTGAAACATTTCTGATAATTAATAGAAAAAAGGTTCGTGATAAAGTTTTCGTAGTTTAGAATCGAAAATTCAGTATTTAGAGCAATGAGTATAATTCAAGATTAATGTTTGCTCTCTATCACCACCTGTGAACATTTTTCAATATTTGAGGTCATTTTTGGTAATCATTGGGCCGATTGTCTCTAATAAACGCTGTTTCTGATGAATTTGAATTTCTTAAGTATTCAAATATGACCCTTAGGTAAAATCAACTTACAGGTCCTGTGAGACTCTGGGACGAATTTAATACAATTCTATAATTTGTGCTTAAGAAAATTAACGGAGATAACGCTTGTGAAAAAATTTCAATTGTTTGTATGTCTATATATGAGCCCGGAAACAGGGTAAAAGGATTCGGTTTTTGTTGAAATTCACATTATCTCAAATGTATAATTTCGGTGATTTCGCTCTTTCAGCATCATCTGCGGTAATATTTTATTATAGTAAATCAAAAGTTATTTTATACTAAGTTTCATCATTTTGCATAGTTTTTTGATCAAATTAGGCATTTTGTCTGAAGCATTTGACTAAAATTAGATTTATTGTTTTTGCTCTTTAACACTGTGATTTTTTTCAATTTTTTAGGTCAATTTTGTGACAGGAGTGAAGTTGATGTTCTTTCTAGACGAAGTTATAGCAAAGTTAGACATTATACAGTATCAGAAATCTTGACCCTTGGGGAAATCAACTTACATGCCTGTTGAGACTCTGGAGAAGAATTTGAAATAATTCTACAAATATGCTGGGTAGGGAAGCTTGCGGAGATACGCGAATCAATAATATGAAGTTTTGTATGTCACATGAGTCGGAAAAGTTGACTAAAAAATTCGTTTTTTTTTGTTTTCAAATTAAAATTTGATCCGAAATTACGTTTGAATTTTTTGTTGCTGATTTGGGGTTTTTCGTCATGGGAAGAAATGGTCAAAAATTCATTGAGAAAATGGTTTTTCGAAGTTGGTCTTATGTAATCAAAAACCGACCAGAGGAGAAAGCCTATTGGTTTATTTGAAAAAATTGCTCTTGGTCTAAGGTGATGCAATAATAATAAGTATTTGTCTTGGGCATTGGTTGTTTTATTTTACTTTACAAGTCTTCGTTATCTCACAACTTGCTCAAAGTCAAAATATCCTCAAAAGTTCGCACCCCTTCTACCGCCCTTTAATATTAATTACATTTTGGCTGTTTTGGCTACTTTGGTCATTTTGGATTTTGTGTTCTAATTTTGAATTTTTTAGATGAAGAACAAATTAATGAAATGATTTAGAATTTATTTTTCAATAAAGGTTATTTCTCTCTTTTTTGACATTTGAAGATGTTTCAAATGAAAAAGTGATTTGAGGTTAATTTTCCAGACCATTGTTAAAAAAATATTTAATTAGATACAGGAAACTTTATTTGTTGGATTGTACCAAAAAACCAGCAAGGTACAGTGTCTAGTAATAAAAAAATTCATCATCAAGCGTGATTTATCAAAAAAAGGGATCAGGTTCAAACGTGTCTCTAATTTTTTTAGTAAATAAACAAAGCTTGGAGACTGTCGTTTTGAAACGAGATAGTCTCACTATTATACACTAAAAGAAATAGTTATAGAATGATTTTGAGTGAGAGAAACTCTTTAAATAAAGTTTTCTTAAATTTCTGTTATTGTTAGTCATATTTTATATAAAGATTGCGACAGCCTAGGTAAGTGTGTCAATCGTTTTTACATTAAAATTTAAAGCAACTATCTGTAGAATTATCATTTTAGTTGTCTCTAAAAAAAATAGGAGAGGAGTATAAAGGCGGAAAAATGCTGAGCAAAGTGAAATAAAATTTTCTTAGCGCGCTAAAAATTTTAAAATATTTCTCTTTATCTGATTGGGCTGAAATGAAAGTTTTTGATTTTGGGAAGCCTGAAAAAATACGATCCCTTTTCGCGCGACGCGGATATCCTAGAGAATTTCAACACCTCCCATGGGAGATAAGAAAAAAGTAGCGAAAAAGGCTTGAAAAGGACAAAAAGTGTTTTTGTTGCTTTCAAGTATGTTAGATAAATAAATACATGTATAAATAAAATATAGGTACAGTATGTGTTTTTTTACTTGTTACATTTTAATTGGCCGTACTTACTAAATGAAAGTTTCATTTGCAAGTAAAAACACTACTGTATATAAAAGCTTGGGTCAAAAATGACCCAATATCTATTTCCGAGTATAGTAGATCAAATTGCGCTAAGGTAAATACACGCATTGTGCTTTCATTCAGGGAATTGGTTAGTTATATATTCTACTGTACGTCGGATAAGGAGAGACGCGTTAGGTGTGGTGGCGAGAGACGAGAGACGGGAATTTTTGTCAGTGGGAAAGTGCCATCTATCAATCAGAAAAAAACAAGTCGAACAACTATTCCTTACTGAATCTTCAATCTCGTTTCTTAAATTCAGTATTTACAGAAAATTCATTCTAATAACCTCTGTTGTGCATAAATTTTGCTGTCCACTCAGGCGACGTCTAATGAAACTTTCAGAAGCGAAATCAAAAATTAATTTTTCATCACAATATTTGTGCCCATTTAACTTTTTCGGCAGAAAACTCCAGTTTTCTGGAAGTTTGAAATTACTCGCTAGACAAGATTTCTGCCATCCAGCTGCATTCACATTCACTCCCGATTGTGGTTGGCGCCCATCCGTGGCGCAATGGCCTTAATCGAATTTGGACCTTTAGATGTGTGGCGACGCGATATCTCAGCTTTCACGTATAACTACTTTTGATACACCTTTGTTGTAGGAATTCTCTGCCAAGTTTTTCTTCTTTAAGATTTTTTTTTGGTTTTGAGATTTTTTCAAAGAAAGTCGTTTTCGGGGGTTGAAATTGAAGTAAAATTAAGGGCGACGATAATTAGATTTCCAATAACTTTTTTGATTGCCTATTTCGTTAGAGAATTTGTCATGATTTTTTAACTGGAGTTTTTTGAATTTTAACTTTTTTTTATAAAAGTAGGTTTATAGAAAATTTATAGGTTAGAATTACGACCAAAACTGAAATTCCGTGTTCTGAGACTTTGGATGAGTAATTGAAAAGGCTACGTTCGGACTTTTTTTTTCGAAATTTCACTGTATACAGTATTATTTTCAAAAAAAAATTTATATCATCAAAAAAAAGCCTTGAGCAGGATTGAGAATCACATCTAAGATTTTTTCTCATCACACGATGCCCAAAATGATCAGTGACCGTTATATTAAGGGATAAGATGTGAAAGTAGTACTGTTTTTTTGTTCACAATTGCTTTAATCAATTTTTGAAAAAAGTGAAGTAGTTTCTAATAGTTTTATGACTTTTATGACCATCACACCAAATTCCAAAAAACACGTACCTTCAATAAGAAATAAGCTTTTGGTTCAAGTAAACAAATAGTGATCAAATTAGCGAAAAATTTTTGGGCGATTAATACAGAATTCAAGAGTTTGAATTATAATATTTCAAAAACGTCACGTGACATATTCGAGAAATAGGTAATTTTGACATGATTCCAAACTTATTTTGGATTATTTCGTCACGTGATTTTAATTTGACTTTGATGTAATGTGAAAAAAGTCTTAAACAGTTTGAAGTTGACCTTGAAATTTTTGACTAATTTCAGTACTTTTTAAAGTTACTGTATATTAGGTTACTACATGCTATGTTTTAAAGTACCAACACGTGGAAAGACCCCTTCAAGAATCGTAAAGAATTTCTAAACTATTTTGCTTATTATGCCTCGTTTAATATGAGCATTTTAGAAGTCAAACTCCAGGAATTGCTGATTACATAGAGCGTGTGCGAGAGAGAAGGGGAGCAAATATTTTATATCAGAGAAATAATTATCTCAAAATTTAAGAGTCATTTTACTAGAGATTTTGTGAATAAACATGATAATCTAAGTTTTAGACAGAACGAGTAAATATCATCTTGAAGTTTTATATTAAAGGTATTTGTGCAATTTTAACTGCAGTAGCTCAAATTGAAGGAGTAGGTAGAACTGCGTGTCTTTCTCATCATAGAAACTTAACAAGCGTAGGCTGTCCAGCGTAGTGGGTGTATCGATTACTGTTTAAGCTTCAAAATTACCGCGAAGTCTGTTTAGTTACAAATGTTTTTGGAATATCACTCTTTGCTAGTTTGCGGAATGAACCTTGAATAATGGTGTAGAAATTTCGTTAGATTCTTAAGGGGTCTGTCCACGTGATTTGAGTACTTTTTGAAAAGCATAGGCATGTAGTACCATAATACAGTAATTTTGAAAAAAGTACTGAATTACTGTCAAAATAAATTCAGTCAACTTCAAACGTTTTTAAGACTTTTTCACCATTACATCAAGTCCAATAAAATCACGGTGACGAAATTCCAATAAGGTTTGGAATATTGTCATAATTAAAATCTATTCTCGAAAATATGATACCACGTGACGTTTTTGGAAAATTTTAATAATGTTCAAAACATCTCTGAATTTCGTATAACGGCGGCCAAAATTTTTCGGCGTAATTGGATCACTATTTGTTTACTTGAACAAAAGCTTATTGTCGTATTTGAAGGATCAGATTGTTTTTTGGAATTTGGTGTGATGTGTCATAAAAGTATAAAAACTTATGGAGAAACTACTTCACTTTTTTTCAACAAATTCTGAATTAAAGCAATTTTGAAAAAAAAACACGTACTACTTTCACAATCTTTATCCTTAAATACCGTCAGTGATCATTTTTGGGGTATCGTTGATGATGAAAAAATTTAGAATTTTGTTATACATCCTGCCTCAAAGGCTTTTTTTGATGGATTAGAATTTTTTTTTTGCAAAAATAAGTCTGTAATCAGGAAAATTTTCGAAAAAAGTCCGAACAGTAGCTTTTTCCAATTTTACTCTCCAAAGTCTCAGGGAAAGACTCTGTGATTTCTAGTCTTTTGGTTGTAATTCTGAAACTATAAATTTCTATAATTACTTTTTAAAAAAAAAGATTTAAAATGTCAGAAAAATCTTCCTGTTAAAAAACTCAGTGACCAAATTTCTACGAAAAGGCAATCAAAAAAGTTATCTGAAATACTCAATTATCGTCGCCCTTAATTTTACCTTCAATTCAACCCCGAAAAACCGACTTTTCTTTGAAAAAATCTCAACCAAAAAAAAATCTTAAAAGTTAAAAAACTTGCAGAAATTCTTCTACAACAAAGGTTTGTTATCAAAAAAGTTTATTACCGTTAAGCTGAGATATGTCGCCCACATCCTTAAGGGTCCTGAAATTGCGATTTAAAGGCCATTGCGCCACGGACTGGCGCAAAGACACAACGGGAGTTGAATGCGTGAATGGCAGCTGGATGGCAGAAAATCTTGGTCTACGAGTTAATTTCAAACTTACCAGAAAACTAGTAGTTTTTCTGCCCGAAAAAAGTTTAAATGGGCACAATTTTGATGAAAAATTAATTTTTGATTTTCGCTTCTGAAAGTTTCATTAGACGACAGCTAGTGGACAGCAAAATTATGCCCAAACGAGTATGAGAATATTTTTTCTTTTAAGATACTGTAATTTAGAAACGAGATGAAATTCAGGTAAGGAGAATTAATTGTTCGACTTGTTTTTCAGGATTTGATAGATGGCACTTCCCACGTGATCCAAAATTCCCGTCTTCTCTCTCTCGCCACCACACCTAACGCCGTCTCTCCTATTCCGAGTACAGTTAGAATTTATAACATAACCAAATCCCTGATTGAACGCACAATTGTTGGTATTTACCTAGGCAATTTTTTGATCTACGTTGTACTTCGGCGAATAGGATATTTGCGCCGAGTGTTAATTTGAACATGTTGCGACCGACTCGTCACACGATAGTAATTGTTACATTACTGTGAACACGGATAAATAAGTTCGTTAATCGAAACGATAGACAATTCTCAATGGAACAATCATTGCGTTAACAATCAATAGCATTAAATGTCTCACAGCGCATGGTGCTTCAAAAATGCGCGACCACTACTTTTTTTTCGGCCACAAATTTCGCTGCCACCTCAGCCATTATTGAAATTACAATTTTGTTCAATACAGGCGGGTCCGGCGTATAGTTAGAAAGTCGTCGCCCAAACCCCGACTATAACGCATAATTCTACTCTACGCTCCTTTCTAACTATTACGCTACGTTCGGAAAATGTGCTCTGTTATTGGTCAATTTGTACAATATTCTTAGATGTTAAATAATTGCGTTAAAATTGGTTCAAAAAAGAATTTTTGGTGTATTAAGGGTTATTTTACATATATTCTAGGACTTAGAATTTTTAGTGATGTATAAATTTGATTCTCATCGAAAAATGAAAAAAGTAAATTAATTAAAAAACATGGATTTCAAAGATTATTTCAAAGGAAAAAAAATAAAAGACCACTGCTGATTGGGTCAATTTTAACAGTATCTTAGAGTTATACATGTAATTGAGTTAAGGGGTGGTCAGAGTAAGAATTTTTGGCTGATTTTTAAAATAATTTTTCTACAAATACTTCTAAGAGTACACATATATGTATTTGACTTGAACACTGCTTTTTAACTTGTTGAAATAACCCGACACTCTAGTGGTCAATTCTGAACATGTTTTTAAAAAAATGTATTTTTCATTGTCGCCCACAGGAGAATCTTGGTCTGAAAATCTGGTGAAAACCCTATCTTTTGCCTAGGAACGTTTGTAAAAAAACCTATCTTTCTATAACTATACGCCGCACGCCACACGGTGTTTTTTGGGGGTGAACATGTATTTTGGGATTCCTTTATGCTGATTAAAAAAAAATAGCAGGAAAAGAATCAGCTCCGAAAAAAAATTTTGGCTCGCCCGATTTTTGAATACTGCTCTGGATTGGGATAACGTATTTAACAGTCGTTTTGCCATATTTGATAAAAAACAATTGACCGACGGGGTGGCCATAAATTGACAAGTTATGAAAAAAAATAACTCAAAAAAAACGAAAATGTACCTTATAAATTGATAAAAATTAAATTTTGTGACGTACATTTGTTACGTCATAAATTTAACCCCTTGATACTTCAAATATAATTTAATTTAAGGGGGCTACTTCAACGGTTTTGACATTTTAATCGGGGGTCAGAACATAAACAACAATTTATGCAATTCTAAAAGCCTGGAAGTAAGATTCCTCTCCTTTTTGCTTCCGACTAAAAGTAAACAGAGTTTTTGAGCCCACCGCACCAGTGAGGAGTAGAGTTCTGAACACTGATTTTGTCTTCAATGTCTTTATATCTCGGAAAGGCTAATGGAAATTATTACACTTTGTAATAAAACAATTACTACGAGGCGTTACAGTTAGCGGGAAATATTTTGGCGAAATTTTATCGTACGTCTCTAGAATAATTGAAAAACGTAATTTCATGATATTTTAAATTTGTTAGCTCAGTTTCTCTCAAAAACCGATTCTGATACAATTTTTTTTAAAATTTGGTATTATTAGGAGAAAACATGTCTTCTCAATTTCTAGTGAAGTTTTTTTAAAACATCGCCTGCCTATTTATTAGAAAATGCAGTTAATTCAGCCGGAATGTCAATTTCAATGATGTCTAGAACAAAAAAAAATTCCATCGACTGAGCTGCTAAGTACCATCAAATTAAAGCGCCTGGTCTAACTGAAAAACCATCTGCTTACGTCAGTTGAATTTTGATCCTTAGATTCTGAATTCAAGACAAAAAGTAAAGATCCAAACTAAAACAAAATTTCTCGAAAACGATCTCGATACATTTTTTTTTAAAGTTATATAATTACGTGCAAAACATTGTCTTCTCAATTTTCAGTGAAAATTTAAACTATGATTCGCTCCTATTTAATAGAAAATTGCATTTTGGTTGTAGCCGAAGTCAATTTTGGTTTAGATTATTCATGAGTAAATATATGGATCAAAACTAAAAGGTCCATATGTTTAGAACTTTACTACAAATTGAGTTATGTATTCGTAAAAAATCTTGAAAATGAGCAAACTCAATTTGAGAAAGAATTCATTTTGAGCAGGAATGCTTGTCAGTTGCTAGCTCATTTATTGTTGATTCTAGCTAACTGAATTAACTTGTACTTATCAAACTACGAAGCATGATAGTAATATTAAATTAACTATTTTCTCAAAAAAATACTTAGAAAAAATCTGAATAAATCCGAAAAATTTGAGAAAAATCTCCGATTTTTTTTATAGAGCAGAGAATGCATTTTGCCTTCTTAGCTATTTGGTGCATTATTATTGTGCCTAACCTTGAATTAAAAACCGGTGAGTACCCCTCTAAATAGAAACATACACCTGGATTGTTTACAATTTGATCAAGTATAAAGTTGAAACTTCGAAATTCTCAAATACTAATGTACAAAACTCAAAAATTTTGAGATATAATTTGAACTCATCCTTCGGTTGGTTTACGAATAGAAGAATATCATCCTTTAGTAGGCATTAGATTTATGCTCCTGAGTGAATTGTAAATCATACGAATTTGGAATGTTTGAGACTACACCCCTTACCGAAGGATTACAAATCTATAACAGATTCAGATATACCTGTGAGGTAAAATGTATAAAGTTAAACTTCTGAGTAAAAATATATAATGTTGATATTTTGATGACTCTGCACGTCCGTTGGACGAACGTAAGGTAATATCTTAATTTAAGACACTTAAATTATACCTAGGAGTGAATTTAGTGGTAGAAATTTAACGATAAAAATTTTGGGAACTTTTTTGATGACTCATCATCTTCCGGTTTACGGAAGTAGACTAAATATTTATAATGAGGCAATATCCTCAGTGGTTAAATTTCAGGTAAATAATTCATTGAGAGAAAAATTTTGTATATTTTATGCTACCACTTCCGGTTTACCGCGAGAACCGTGAAGGTGACCATTAACGAAATTGATTAAGCGGTTCATAGCAAATTTATACAGGAAGGTAAGATCTCTAGGGTAAAAATTGGAAAGATTACTGACAAGATTTGGCATAAACTTCATCTATGAGACCGTGCAGCTACGAGTGGCTCGCCGAAGTATCCGGAGTGACTTCTAGAAACTTTCATATTAATCGTAGGAATATCATATTAGTGTATATCCAGTTAAATATGCAAATGAAATTTGTTACATTTCTAATGGTATTTCGTTAAGAACATTATACGTTAAGAGTGAAATGTCGATGTTAACGAAAACGGGGTTTGTCATGCAATCGATACAAAACCTACAAGTTTTCACCATTGACTAACTGACGTTCCTGAGCAAAAAATCTTGCACCTATAACAATTTTAACGCAAACTTACGGTGGCTCGCCGTGATTTTGAGGTGAGGTTTTGTCGAATTTTCCTAGATATGTCAAGATAAAAAATAAGCCGAATAAGGATGAGCCGCTGAAAAATTTTGATTAATACTGCATTTGTGCATAAATGTTTCATTTGAAAATATACATCATTTACATCGTGACCGAAAGGCCGAAAAAGGATTGTCTATACTTTATCAATTTTGTTGAAAAATGTGCCCCAAATCCGCCGGAAGCCGATAAATAGGGATCTGTATATTTTATTTAATTTTTTAAAATGAGCCCCAAATCGGCCGAAAGCCGATAAAAGGGGCATCGTATATTTTAATTAATTTGTTGAAAATATTAGCCCCAAATCGCCGAAGGCCAAAAGGAGGATTATATTTATAATTTTATTTTGATGAAAAATGAGCTCAAATCGGGCCTGAAAAAACCCCAAATTTTGATGATAAATCTCGATTTTTTGTTATGATAAGAGCGGAACATGTCTTTGTGCCTTCCTGAGCTATTTGGTGCATTTTTTAATTTCCCTATCCTGAATTAAAAAACCGTTTGCATTACCCCTTAAATCTCCGTTAAGTCAACAAATGTAGGTCCGCCGCATTTCCAATTTATAAACTGTCGATGAATCTTAGCATCTATGGCTGCACACTCGATTCTGCTAATTCGCTTTCGCAATTTTGAAGAATTCTTATGCTGGCGTGTATAGCTATGTGGTTAGTATGCCGTTAATTTATTCGATTTAAATATTGAAACGCAATTTAAAGTCAATTTTATCTCAAACCAAGTTGTTTTTCTCTACTTTTTGAACATGTTTACCCTTTACATGATAAAAAATTTGGCATATTTGAAGATGTGTTGTTCAAAAATTGTAAGCTACTTTTAGCGCAGATACACCCGCAATATGGCTGAAGTATTATTATTCGTTCTTACATAAAATTCTCTGTCCGGTTAGTTGGAATGAATGTAAAAATTGAAATGTACTGTGAATTTTTTTTTTTATTTTTACATATACTCAGTCAATGTTTAAAAAACAAAATGTAAATGTTTGCCAGAATTTTCACTTCTAGTGAGATAAGAATATAAATTTCCACATTTTTTGCTTTCGTATATGCTCTAAAAAAATTACCAATCTGCCGGACATCCAGCCCCTTGAGAAAATTAAAATTAATAACAACAAAAAAGTTCGAAAGAATTTTAGATTCAAAAAGTATTCGACACTTTAAAAAAATTACACCAATTGAAGAAATCTTAAAACCTTCTGAACGGTTTTCAATTTTGGGAAAAATTATTCAAATTTTCTAAGAAAGTTACATTGTTTTCAAAATTAGATAATTTTTTCGAAAATAAATTAAATTCCTTGAACTTTTTATTTCGAAATTTCAAAATTTATAAAATTATTTTTGAAAACTTTTCTGAAATTTTGCTATTTTACTGATTTTCTCTCAACATAATAGATTAAACATAAATAAAATCTCATTTAATCGGCCTTCGCCAATTTGAGGCTTATTCTCAGAAAAAGTTAAATTCAAAATTCTTGTTTTATCGGCCTTCGCCGATTGGAGCTTCGATTTTTCAAACAATTGAAATAATAGAATATTAAAATCCCCTTTTATCGGCCTTCACATCAGGGCTTTTAAAACATCATACAGACTTTTTGGGCTCATTTTTCAACAAAATTAAATAAAAATATTAAAATTCTCCCCATGTATCGAGCTTCGCTGACTTTGGAGCTCATTTTTAAAAAAAAAATAGCATTGTAAGAATGATTTAAATCTCTTTCTTTCGGCCCTATCTGGCCGATTTGGAATTCTTTCTCCCACAAATTAAATAAAAATATAAAATCCCTTTATCGGCCTGTCGCCAGATTTGAGCGCATTTTCAACAAAATGGAATGCAAATCATAATATCCGCCTTTATCTGGCTTCGGCCGATTTGGGCACATTTTCAACAAATTAGAAGTAAAAGTATAAAATCCCTCTTTATCGCCTTCGGCCGATTTGGGGCTGATTTTTTCAGCAAAATGGAATAAAAATATATAATATCCCCCTTATCACCTCGGCCGATATTTGGGGCTTCCAATTTTTCCAATAAATTAAAATTAAAATTATACAATCCCTTTTATCGCGCTTATGGCCAATTGGCTCATTTTTACACATAAATAACCCTTTACGCGTAAATTTTCACAAATGTAAAAATATATAAATCCCCTTTATCGCCTTCGCGATTTGGGGCACATTTTTCAACAAAATTAAATTGTAAAATAAAATTCCCCCTTTATCGCGCCTCGGCCGATATTGGGCACATTTTTCACAAATTAAAATTAAAAGATAAAATCCCCCTTTTTCGCCTCGCGCCGATTTGGGACTCATTTTCAACAAAATTAAATTAAAAAATATAAATTCCCGCCTCTATCGGCTTCGCATTTGGGCTCATTTTCATTAAATTAAATTTAATATTCAAATCCTTTAAATCGGCCTTCGCCATTTGGGGCTCATTTTTATACAAATCAAATTAAAACATACAATCCCTTTTATCGAAAGTGATGGACTCAGCAGAATATCACCTAATTTTTTCAATATTTTACTCTAAAATCTACTAAAATTATATGTTAGAAATTCAAATGTATATTTTTGATCATTTCCGGTCAAAACCAAAATTGAGACTCATTGAAATATCACCGAAAAACTTCTGCAGTTTTTACCCTAAAATCCACCCGATTATATAGCTATTAACTAATTCAAATTAAGATTTAATTTGGCTTCCGGTCAAAACCGGAAGTGATGATCTCATCAAAAACATCGCCAAAATTTTTCATCCTAAAAATTTACCCTAATTTCCAACTCCTTCATTTAATATAACTGCTTAATTCTACATTTCAAACCTTACTTCGCGTCCACCGGAAGTGATGAGTCATCAAAAATGAATCACCAAAGTTTTCTGAACAATTCACCTTGTACATTCTATTTCTTGATTAATCATAACTGCCTTAAATCTGGAATTTTAACTTCTTCGTCGTCAAACCGGAATATGTAGTCCATCAAAAATATCACCAAAATTTTTTTCTGAACAAATTTCACTTTTTAAATTCCAACTTCTTGATTGAATATAACTGCTTTTAATTCTAAATTTTTACCTCTACTTCTGGGTCAAACCGGAGTATTAGTCATTCAAAATATCATTCAAATTTTTCTGAACAAATTTCACTTTAAATTCCACTTCTTATTAATAAACTGCTTAAATCTAACATTTACCTCTACTTCGGTCAAACGTTATGATTGAGTCTATCAAAAATATCGCCCAAAAATTTTCCATAAAATTTTACTCTATATTTATATTAGCTTATATTCGACTTTGATTAATTTCTTTAGTTTATGATTCATAATATTACAATTGATTTTGAAGTCCCCAAGGTGTTAATATCAAATAAACAAAACACATTCTTTAATTTATGGATTCATTTTTAAACCACACATTTCAAAATTTGTCCATTTGCAATGTTGAACAGTTAGAGAAGGAAATTTTTTCAATTTTTTTTTCATCAAAATGCTTAAATCTTGCAAGGAATACGTTGGTAGCTAGCCATGGTTAAGCGTCAATATGTCCCAATAAAGTCTGCCAATCAGCGACCAGGAATTTGAAAAAATCGGGGCCGAGCAGAATTTTTTTTCGTTAGCTGATTCTTTTCCGCTTTTTTATTATTTTAATCCATCATAGGAAACATACGCTGTTTTTGCCGAATGTCCACTCTAAATTTTATGAATATAAATCGCATGAATTGCAGTACAGTAGAGTGCCTCTACAAGGACGGACCTAAGGACGGACACTTTGGTCAAATAGTTTGCCGCGGTCCTCGTAAAAGGACGGTCCCTCTTTTTCAAAAGTTTGCCAGGTCCGCTATAGGGACGGATGGTTTTTCTATTTTAAGCCAAAATTTTAGGCCATCTTGCTAATATATTTTTTCCGTCCTTTCAAGGCATTAAATTTATTTACCAGGGAAAAGAAAAAAAAATTTCATTTTTACGTCCTTTCAAGGCATTAGATTATTTAGATTTATTTACCATGGAAAAGAAGAAAAAATTTCATTTTTACGTCATTTCAAGACATTAGATTATTTAGATTTATTTACCAGGGAAAAGAAGTAGAAATTTCATTTTTACGTCCTTTCAAGGCATGAGACTATTTAGATTTATTTACCAGGGAAAAGAAGGAGAAATTTCATTTTTACGTCCCTTCAAGGCGTTTAATTATTATGTTTATTTGTTTAAAAATAAGATAATTTTTTTCCGTCCTTTCAAGGCATTAGATTTATTAACCAGAGAAAAGTAGAAGAAATTTAATTTCTACGTCCCTTAAAGGCATTAGATTATTTCGATTTATTTGCCAGGAAAAAGTAGAAGAAATTCATTTTTACGTCCTTTCAAGGCGTTATATTATTTAGATTATCCAACAAATCACATGTAATGAAATCAACCCCAGAATCTCTTATCATAGGCTTCCCCATAACTAAACACCTAAACCTTATGATAGGAATGAATCAAATGGAAGATGAACACAACAACAGATTATAAACCAAGAAACGGACTTCTCTCACAGATACAACACTTTCCAATAATAATAAGGCAGAGGACAAATTCGGGAAATGATCAACAAAGAGAGATCACTCATGATTAGGTTGGAACAGCAATTTTAGTTCCTTCGAGATAGAAAAATAAATAATAGTAGTAGTAAGAAAACGTCTTTGCTCAGCGAAGAGACACTTATGGTTCTTCAAAAGCAAGGATACTATCAATTACACGAAGAATAAAGACATTCGCCCATACATAAGTTACATAATCGGACGCTTAAGAGGCATTTACGACATAAAAAAACACCACTGATCACAAAGAAATGGACCGACCTCTCGAATACGATGATTATGTGAGAATAAAGCTGGAAAACACAGAGTGAGCAAACAAACTATCCCCGCTATATTCACAACACATATATCGGATCAATAAAGTAAATCAATTATCCAACACCTAGGTCATCATAAGAATATAATCAGAAAACACAGGATCAAGAACAAAAAAGTTCCTTTACCATCGCATAAGACTCAAGAAAGTTTACCTCGCAAATAAACGGATTTTTAAATTCTGGAACGACTTCCCAAACTCATCAGATCCACTAAGAATACTGCGTGAGGCTATGAAGGACAAATTATTCGCAAGTGATGAACAAAACGAACAGCAAGACCAGAAGAAACATATACAAAACAAACCCACAGACAATACAACCCACCAGAAAGTTATAACCAAAGAAGCCAATAAACTACCATCAGAACATTTCCCAAATATAAAACAGGGAGCCGTATTTTTAAATTATTACATATAGCAAACATATTTAATAAGAAAATAAAAATTTAAACCGGTGGGATAAAGAATTAAAATTTTTTAAATTGTTTAAAAAATGATCAATTCAATACTTTGAACCATATCTATCATGCAAATACTGGCCCAACATTTTTTCGCACGGACATTGATTACGAAAACTACCCACCATTCAAAGATGAAGCCCGGGAAGATCAAATCCAGCGAATTCCGGCACGAAAAGATACAGAACCCATGAGATATCTACCAGCCTGCATACAACAAAGAAACATGGTGCCTCCACACACTGTCCTCGTTTTTTTGCTTCAAATTGCCAAAATTTGAGATTTTTCCATTCATAATTCATTTACTCTTTTTTTGTTCTGCCCTTTTTTGTACTGCCCTTTTTTTGCTATGTTTTTTCTTCAAATTTTCCCGCGAATAAATACATGTAATAAAAAATGACTCCAGAATTTTTTTTACCCACTAGTAGTCGTTCAAAATGATAAAATTTCCAGACTTGTATTTTTGAAAATCGATTTTTTCCAATTTTTATCTAAGGACGGACATTTTTTCAAAAGTTTGCCAGGTCCGCTATAAGGACGGGCCTTTTTTCCGAAAGTTTGTCGGTGCTCCTATAAGGACGCACGGAGCGAAATCGGATCGTATCGTATTTATTGGCTGCCAGTAAAACGCCAAAATCGTAAAACGCCAAAATATTTGAAAATTTTGGCGTTTTACTGGTATTGAGAACGCCAAAAATGCGTTCACGAAAAAATCAGTAGAACGCAAAAACTTTTTTTTTCGTAAAAGCCAAAAAATTTAAATTTGTGAGAAGAATATTCGTAAAACGCCAAATTTATTTATCTAAGAAACTTTATATTTAATGCAAATATACTTTATTGGAAAAATAAATGACAAGAACGGTAATAAACAGTACTTTATAATTTAATGAGAAATGTTTGAATTATAAATAAAAATGTCAAATATACAATGGTTTTTCTTGATAAAATGGCAAAAAAGTGGACTGAAAGTATGTAGTTAAAGTGAAAACACGTATGTACTACAGCTGTAGTAGTAACCCACGCGTTTTGAGATTATTCATCTAAACTTCTGACGAAGCCTTTTTTTCTAATTAGATCTCTAACACAAATATAAAATTTTGTTTTATTTGGGTTATTTGTAGTTTATTGTTGAAGTATGACATAATTAATGCAGAAATTAGAACGCCATACCTTGATTTAAATCCTGCAAAAACTTTTTTCTGTCAATTTTTTGACTTTTTTGAAAATTCCTTTCTTTTGTTGCCAGTTATTGGTAAGCGAGGTTTAATTTGACTCAATAACGAAATTTACCATGTATTCAGTCCACGAATTTTTCTTCAAAGTTACAGATTTTCTAGTTTCCGAAAATAACGTTATTACTGTTTTTTTTCGATTTTTCAACCAGATAACCTTCAATCTTAGGTCTCCAAACTACAAGTGTTTTCCGAAATTAAACCTAACAAGCAATTCACTTCGAAATCACTTAGGAAAGAA
>SCLH01001723.1:59643-69863 GCA_004367855.1 Oikopleura vanhoeffeni
CTCAAAAAACTCCAAAATGTTGGCTGCCTCTCAAACATGTTTAAACGAATCGATTAAAATCTGAGAACTGAGTTTTAGGAAAGTCTTTTTGAGTATCTTTTCGAGAATAAAAATTAAAATTTCCATCAGGTGCCGGAATCTTTGTATTTTTCCGTTGAGTGATTTTCAATTTTTGAGGTCACGGAAAAATTGAAAAAATGTGCGATTTTTCGAAAATAGTTCAAATGAAAGCTACGGCAACACTGATCAGAAAGTTGGCTTACGCCGAGAAATATTTTGAAGTCTTACGTTAAATTATTAACAAACGTTGTTTTAAACTATTTTGAAATAAATACTTTTCTATTAACTTAACTAAAATGTGAATGACCTGGGTTTTTTTCAAAAATGCTTTGATTAATCCCCATTGTTGGTGGATTTACTTTAATAATTTCAAATCATAGTTTTTAAGGAAGCGCTAACCTCTTAAGACAAGGCAAGATGATCGTTTTTTGAATAAAATTATTCATAACCATAAGCACACTTCAATTCCGTTTCTAATACTTTCTAAATAAAATCAACATTTCATATTTGGCCTTTTTTAGACATTATTTTTCAAATCGTAAAATTTATAAAACTTACTGATAAAAAAAATTTGCGAAATATTCCGGTATGATTGCTCTCAACTGCGTCCTCTATAGTGCCACCGATTTATGACTCTGGCGAAATTTGCGCGAAATTGATGAGAGTCGATCAGAAATAAAATTTGACTTATTTGTAAAACTCATATTTTTTAAATTGAGCAGATTGATTTGTGTTTTAAAGGTTTTTTAAAGATAATTTTCGATTAGATAGACGACCAGAGAAAAAGAAATTGGACTGGACGACGAAACCCCGAAAATGATAATTTTTCGACATAATTAAGCTTTTTAAGAACCAATGATTTCCCTTCCAATGAGTGTTTTTTATGGCTTCTTACTTTTTTTAGTAATATATTGATATCTCGTGGTAATATTTTCATGTTTTCCTAAAAATTCCGAGAAAAAATATCACTTCTAAATTTATTTTCTGTAAAAAATCCGTTTTTTGGTATCTTATTTACAGTAAAATGTTTGTCAGAAAAAGTTTAATTTATTTTCCTTAATTTTGTCAAAAAAATGTCCGCCAAATATACCGGGAAATGACTAATTCATTAAAATGAAATTTTAAAGCGGTCCAGAAGCTTCCATTTTGACAGATTCATGTATCGCTCGAGCCCGAAGGGCGCGAACGATACTTTTTTTGGCTGGAGTTATGGGTCGTAGCCAATGCTCGGAGTTGAGCAGACTGGAGCAGGCTTGTAAAAAAGATGTTTTTTTTGCGTAGGTTTAAACAAAAGATAGAAAAAAAATGGGGATGGGGATAGAAAATCCGGTCGGTGATGCATCCCTTAACAAGCCTGGACTGGAGTACAAAGTTTTTTTTAGTTTTTACTCACAAATTTTAAGCACACAGTTGTCAAAAGTTATCATATCATTCATATACAGAACATCGTGCGTTGCTGAGCGAATTTCATTGGTGTCATTTTACAAAATTGATGAGGAAAAATCAACTATCCCTGCAAATTTCAGCAGTTCTGTTCCAGTTGATATGCAAACAAGTCATCGAACGATATTTTGCTTTATTGGCAAGGAAAAAAAAACCTGAATCAGAGACATTTTGCGAAATACCTATCTCTATAAAATTCCAATATAATTCGTTAACTCATAGCCAGATTAATAACTGATTAAAGGTGCTTGCATTTCACACCTAACCCCTTAATTCCGTAAAAAATGGTTATTTAAAAAATTTAATTGAGCTATTTTATCTATATAACTTTTTTAGTTAAAAATTGACTTGCTATCATTCCAAAAAACGGTCATTTGATAATTTTGTTTGCAAATTTGTAAAGTTATTTTTTCAGAAATTGATAATTATTGGTTGCCCAATCTTTGGAAAAAAGATCGAATGTTAACCTGCAACTGGGAAGGTTGTCAATTTGTTGTCCGAACCCACGCAAAGGGTTCGCGTCCAATGCAAAGACTAAAAGATCATTTAAAAATCCATTTACAATTGAAACTTTTTGCATGTCCTGGATGTTCTATTCGGTTTAGTAATAAAACAAGGTTTTGTGATCACTTTTTTCGACAGGAATTGGACAGGAGGTGGCAATGTGATGTTTGCAAGAAAATGTTTCAAACCAATAGAATTCTTAGGAAAACGTCCATATTGAAAATATAAGTCTTAGAAAGTTAACTAAATTAAAATTTTAATTATTGATAATTCTGAATCATCATCCTTAGGTAACTTTTTTTTTAATGGAACCACCCCTCTCGAGAAAACAACGTAGAAGGTACCAGAGGAGAATTTATGAAAAAACATCTGGGTAACTTTGCAAGAGGAAAATTTTGGAAATATTTTTTTGACACCCGACACCATCTGGTGGAGTAAAGAGCAGCTTTTTTACCTCCTAAATCCGAAAATTACCGGTTTTTGGCTGATTACAGGTAAAGGTCAGAAATATAAAATAAAAATTGACGGTTAAAATTTCCTTGGTCATCGGATGCAAAAAACTGTTTCCCAATATCTCTTACCGATTGGTCTCCAGAGGGGAAAATTTTTTAATGTGAAATTTAACCTCTGACCATTTTTTCAAAGTTGATCCATAATGACTTTCGACTGAATTTATACGTTGAAATTCTGAAATCTGAGTCATATAATATAATCCTCGTGAAATATTCTGAAATGTGACTCATAATTAAGAGCAATTTCTGAATGCTTAAAATTTGTATCCCAAAAGATTTTCGAGTTTCAAATTTGTACAAAATTGCTCAATACCGCCAAAATCGGCAATTTTTGGTGGTCATTAAATAACTTTCCTAATTGGTATATATCCATCATGTTGCCCGAGTAACTTAAATCTCTCATTTGCCTTTTAAAAGAATAGGGAATAAGAGACTTTAGTTACTCGGGCATCATGATCGATATCCATTTTCAAAATGTTGCGAAATATCTAGTATGGTACCAATTTAAAGGGTAAAGTGAATTTATATTTTACTTGAACTGTTGTTTCCGCCTACGCACTCTTCATACTATGAAGTTCATAGCAAACAATTAGCATTTTATAAAAGATCGACCAAAAATGTATGGACACATACAGTATGGACCATATTAATAAACTAAATATTTTTAAATTAAAACCAAAATAATTTTGATTTGGAGTAAAATGTTGACTTTACTGAAAGAGAGCACCAAAGAAATCATGTTCGCCAGTACGACTGTCCCCACGAAGATTGTGAGCACCGTTCTGCCAATTTTGCCTCCCTTTCAAAGCACTTAATTTATTGCCATTCTGACGCTCGAAAATTTGGCCCATGTCCATTTTGTCAGAAAATGTCAAAGTCCAGGACAGATTATAAAAAACATGTGTTGACGCATAATAAATCTCGGCAGGTTATCAAATGCAAATATGATAATTGTAATTTTGAAACGATGCAATCGACGCAAATTCATTATCATTACCGTATGAAACATTTATCAGATGGGAATGGAGAACATACGTCTAGTAAGGGATACAGATGCCATTTTTGTCTTAAAGTATATTCCAGAGGTTTCAAGGTCAGGGTTAAATACAAAATATAACCAAAATATTTATTATGATGCTCAATAGAAAAATACTACTTATTTTGTTATTTTTTTTTGCTTTCAGCGCGAATAAATTATTAATTTCTCTGATCTTATTAAAATTATCTTAATGAAGTTTTGATCAGAAACTGTCGGGATTCTCAAATTTTCAAAGGATAGTCAGCTTTTTGGGACCTTTCAATCACGCCTCAGGATAATTCTAGGGCAGTTGTGGAAAATCTGAGGAAACTTGTTTGTAGGTCTAGCCTTCGTCTAACGATTCCATATCTCATACTCAAAATTTAAACACCACAGCACCAGGTGCTGAGTCAATTCTAGAACACCCAAGCGTTTTTTCAAATTTATACTTCTATTGGGCCCCACATACAACGCGTCTGAAAATTCACACCGAGTACGAGATGAATAAGGTTACTAATATGTTTGGCCTATTTTTTTTGAATTTCGCTCTTGTATTTTCTAGAATCCCTCTTGAACGCCGATTTTTACAATTTTACGTTTCCAAACTGATACTTCTTTTAGACGGATGTTCAGAATAATCCCGTTTTTTCGAATAAGGTAGATAAATATAGTGTGGTCAATATGTTAGGGTCGGATTTTTTAATTTTCTTCTAGAAATTTGATTTAAGTAAACAGGAAATGAAAAGTTCGAAAAAAAGTTCATCTGATCGGAACAAAAGTACCATCAAATTGAAGCTGAGAGTTTACTGGTCAAAAAATCTGCTTACAGCTGATCGAAATTTTGCACCAATCAGCGTCAAATTCGATAATTAGGTTTAACATTTTTGCTTAAAAATAGTTACTGTGGTATTCGTCTAAGAGGACAAAACGACAAAAATTTGGCGATTTTCGAAAAGTAGGTCCGTCTAAGAGGACAACACGGGGCGTTAAAATTGTAGTGAAAAAAAAATTAATTCTCATAATAATGTAGCGAGATTCGATTTTTTTTTAGTAAATGTGACGAAGTGGACAAAACGGGGCGTTATAATAAGGGAGCGAACCGGTAAACTTTCTGACTAAACCATGACAGTTGACCTAAATTATTTGAGCTTACAGGGGTGGTTATTTTTTAGAATATATTTGCTGACTACGGCTTCGTCGTATTCGGAAACCCCATGCAACCATATATTGGTAGATAGAAAATTAAATTCGGCATTGTTTCATAGATTTTATTTCGAATGTTGGACTGGTTAATGACCGTTTTCCCGTAGATTCATTTTCCAAATGTGCTTCAATCGGGCCAAAATTCGGTCTGTAGACTAATATGGGCACCTGGAGTTTAAATCTGATATCAGATGTTCTCGATGTCGTCATTGTGAGTCATTTTGGGGTCATTTTAAATCACGTCATAGAAACTCTTTACAACTTGTACTCACAAAATAATTTACTACATTTTCCCAGAAAAATTATTTGAAAAAAAAATTTTGGAAAAAATTTTAGGTCATTTTCAACAAAAATTTTATTAAATGAACAAAACGACACGTTTTCAGGTGGACAAAACGACAAAAATTTTCTGAGACATTTCCGATTATTTTAATGTCATGCATCGTTTTTGGCGGGTCATATTCACCAATAAAAAATGTTCATATCATGGTGGAATACCGGTTTTATGTGGGTCAAAGGAAAAAAATATTTGAAAATTCTAAATTTTGTTCTAAATTGTTTTGAAAAAAATTGTTGCCACCATGAGATTCCTTTGGTCAACCTTAGTCATAAGACGATTTGAAATAAGGATTTTTCTGGTCATTTTAAGACCTAGGATTTTTTTTTATGATAAATTTTCAAAAAAAAATCGATTTTAAGGTCAATATTTCGTGATTTTACAGGTAGTATGTCGATTCTCAGTTCTAGCGAAAGCCGTATGAAGTGCTAGAGGCTGGATTTGGTTGGCCAGTGAAATTAAGCGTTTTTTCGGTTACCAATTTTTTTTTATTGAGGGTCGGCGACCAATATTTGACCTCTAATGACCGGTCAAAGTTCAAGGTCAATCTCAAGTTCATCGTATAGACTTGTAAGTACCCAAGATAGAATCTGGATAAGAAAAGGATTTTTGCTCTAGCGACCTTTCAAGTACATTATTGACCCATAGTGTGCTAGCTACGTTCATCAGACAAAGTCGACCCTTCCGATTCTTTTGAGGGTACTTGCAAGTCTAAACATGAACTTGAGGTTGACCTTGTGGGTTGACCAGTTTGCTCTCTAGCGACCTTTCAGTACATTACATGTACTCCATAGCTTCGCTATACGTTCATTGAGATTGACCTGGTCATTAGAGGTCAAATATTGGTCGCCGACCTCAATCAAAAAAACAGGTAACCGAAAAACGCTTAATTTTCCACTGGTCAAAAAATCAGCCTTCTAGCACTTCATACGGCTTCGCTCGAACTGGATCACATACTACCTGTAAAATCACGAAAAAATTGACCTAAAATTCAGTATTTTTTTTGAAAAATTTGTTCATAAAAAACAATCCTAGGTCTTAAATTGACCAAAAAAAATCCACTAATCGTCTTATGTACTTAAAATTATAGACCCGAAAAAAATTCTCTAGCAAAGTATAGCTTGAACACATTAAAACCGATTTTTGAAATTCCTTATTTCAAATCGTCTAATCGATAGTAATGTATCATAAATTAATTCTATAAAGAGCTGAAAAAAAGCGACACCCACCCCCTTAATAACAAAAAATCGTTTTTATATCTTAATGAACCCGTCTCGGAACATCGATTTCTACACACCAAATAAATTTAAACGGACAGGCAAGTCAGTTTACTTGTCCATTTAGAGTCACTTTCCTGTTATATCTGACACCAAACATTTTGATGCGATAATGACCATGTGATGTCTCATTTTTAATATTTAAAATTTTTCATTTGTACTTTTAACCCCCAAGTAGTTATCAGAACACTTTCGAAAAGAACACGGCGATCAAGATGAAAGATTTAAACAAACTTTAAATAATAAAAATGTTCGCTTGACATATAGAATAGATGCGACTGGTTATTATAAATTATCTGATGATTCGTATGATAACAAAAAATGTATGAAGATAAATCTGGAAAACAAAATTATCACTGTGGATTATGAAAAATCAGAAACGAATAAAAATACTGAAGAGGAACCTGGCATAGTCGAAATATCCGATATACCTAAAATTGCCAAAGAAACTCAAAGGAAATGGTCAAAAATAAACATCGCTATTTAGCGAAAAATATGTAGGCAAATTCTAGACTTACAAACTAATAACGTGAACTTGAAGTTTCTGTACGTACATTTTTAAAGAAAACGGCGTGATAATGAATTGAAATAAAATTCGAAAACGTTCGCAAAAATATGAGAATATCGCTATAAATTTGAAAATGTTTTTATTTTTGGTTACAAATTTAATTACTGTGGTGTGCGTCTATAAGGACACCCTTTATAAGGACAATTTGGCCAAACCTACTCTTTTTTATATTTTGGTGCGTCCCTCTATAAGGACAATATTGTCAATATGGCAAAAATATCCAAATGGTCTTTTATTTATGAAAATATCTATAATTCACCTCTTTTTTCGTAAAAATATAGGTGAAGAGCAAAAAAAAAAGTTTTCATTATTTTTGGTCTTTTATTTTGGTAAAAGTAGGCATATTTTTTCAGGGTAAATTTAGCCAAAATCTAAAAGTGCTCCGAAAATGAATAAAATCTGAGCTGGTCGATTTTTGCCGTGCTAACCTCACCTAATATTGCAATTTAAATTCTTGAAGTATCTAAATTTTTCTATGGTTCCGTATTAATTATCTTTAAACCATGGTTAAGTTATTTTGAATGCGATTATTGCAAAACATTATTTCGCCGTGAACGATCATATCTGTGTCATCGAGAAGAATGTGACTTGGCTCCAGATTCGAGATTTCAGAAAATTATTAGTGGAAATTTATCTCCAAAAATGGTCGAATTCAATCCTGAAAATTCCGTAACATCAGAAAGTCCCCATGATGATATTGTGGTTCTTGAACAAGTTCCGGTAAATACAGCAAACATTTTTTTTAAGTTTATATTCGGGATAGCGGTTTTGAGTTACACGTTGACATTTTTAAATAAATAACGATCAGTAAAAATTTTCACTTTGATCATTGGTGTCAAATTTTAAATTATTTATCGTTATGGTAAAATAGAAGGTTTTTTAACTTGTGGTTAATTTTTTTTTGTTAAGGTCTCTTTTTTTAGGTAGAGTTGTAAAACTCTGGAAAAAAATATACGGTAGAAAATTTTTTTGATTTCCTAGGTGGATCACGTGATCGGAAATCAGTCATCGAAATTACTCAAAATTACCGAAAAAAACGTTTTTTTGCGAATTACCGGTGAACCGGTAACCACCGGAAAAAAAAAGAAAAATTTTCACCCCTACAAATTCGGTTAAGATTCAGATGCAAAATACCGTTTGTCGTTATCTAGTCTGGTTCTCTCAGAACAGATACCCCTTAAGGGAGTGGGTGTCGCTGATTTGGGCCTCTTCCAAGTCATTTCCCGCCAACTAGCAAAGGTGATATTCCAAAAACAGTTAGTAACTAACAGAACCAACCTCGCGGTAATTTTAAACTTAACAGTAATCTGATGCAATCCCACCTACGCCGACACCTACGCTTTTAAAAGCCTCCTAAAAAGACACGCAGCATATACATTCCGTGTGCTATAAGCGTTACAAATTTTATTTTGAGGGTTATATACTGTATTTTTCAGTAAAATTTTTTTCGACCGTCGAATTAAAAGTTTGATATTTTCCTAACTCCAGCGATAGCCAAAAAAATTGAATTGATTCTATATGTATTTACGGAGGAGATAGGTTTTTAAGATTTGGTCTTTGAGGCCTCTAGCGGTTAAACTAGTAATCAAAAAAATCTTAGACCAAGCTCATTGTCATTTTGTTTTGGCCGAACTTAGTTAGTTCTCAACTTTTAGCGAAATCTATTTGCGACCAGTACCCCCTTAAGGGGTATCTGGAGATTTGACATATTCACGGTGATATATTCTGAAAACTAACAGTTCATGAGAAAAACCGAAAATGCTAATTTGTAGATCTATCCTTAATATTGCGAAAAAATACATCAAAATATTTTTGATCATTACACCAATAGGTACAGTATCGTAACAGGTGACATTCCAACTGAAAAATCTATCTCCTCCCAGACGCGTATATCAAATTAAAGCTCAAATTTTCACAGATAACGTAACGGTAGTATGTCAAACTTTAATCACAAGATTTTTTGATCCGTGACTGAACAATTCTAGAACGCCAAATAACCGACGATTTTTCACCATTCAGACTTCAAAATCTATCTCCTCCAAGGATATATTTGCAAAGTGCTCAAATTTTTATCAAGTACTCCTCAGAACATATGTAGAAATATCACAAGATTTTTTGCAATTTCCAGCTAAAAATCGAAATATGATTTTTTTGGTCATTTTCCAAAAAATTCCGAAAAAAAAAAGTGCTTCGATTTTTTCGAAAGTAGGCTCAAAAGAAAGCCAGTGAAACACTGATGAGAAAGTTGGCTTACGTACGTCAAGTCGATATTTTGAAGTTTTAGTGGTCAATTTGAGCAAACGTTATTTTTAACTTCATCTTTCAAAAACTTAGAAAATGCGAAAATTTCGAAATTTTTTTTTGATGATTGGGTTCTTAGTACACTTTATTATCACCCCTTATCAATTTGGAGCATTTTTATGCCTCTAAGCATTTTAATGCCTCTAAGGCCTTTATTAAATCAGAGTCGTATACCCCCTTAATTTAACTTTTTTCATGCATGTTTACATATTTTCTGACTGCTGTTTAAAAAATCATAACATGTTCATTTGTCATTTTTTGTGGACTTTTTTTAGAAAAGTTATGAAAAATTTTCGCAAATCAAGTCCAAAATTTTTTATTTATGCTTTTTTGAATTTTTTTTGAAAAATAAGACCGAATCAGTTGTGTTATTTTCTGGTATCTATTGGATTTCCGTATTTCAATCGATAGAAAGATCAATCGAATATCGTTTCTGAACTACTGATGAAATTTAGAACACTTGCTTGTGACACCGGAAATTTCCGTCATAAATAAGACCGATCTGCCTCATTTTTTCAAAACGCTATGTTGAGCTAATACGCACCACTCGAACGCCTCATACGGTATCATACCGATCAGAAGTAACGTTTTCTCATTTATCAAATAATTATAATTCGACGATTAATCTGAATTAAATAAAAAATACAATTCAGACCATAAATCGCTCTTTACATCCTGGTTTTAAGAATCGAGCAATTAGCGCAGAGTAATATTTAAATATCTGGACCTGATAATCTGGCTTCATACGAGATCATTTCCGGAAGGAAATCTCCTAGGTAGATTTTTTATGAAAGGTCCCATGAGGTTTTGGTTTTTTTTGTTATAAATTTACTTTATTTTGTTAACATTTTCAGTAGAAAATAAAATTGTTAAAGTTTAAGATGCAGTTTAAGGAGGTAGCAGCGATGTGGCAGATTGGTACATTTTTTCGGAGTGATTTATGAAAGAAAAAAAATTTTGAAAATATTATTTTTTATCTTCAATAAAAGTGTTCATT
>SCLH01001723.1:78872-103898 GCA_004367855.1 Oikopleura vanhoeffeni
ATTTTTCGTTGATTTGAAACAAATAATTCAAAAAATATATATTGAACACAAAATAAGGCATTTTTGGAATAATGTTCGGAAGTTTTTAAATTTCTCATAAATTTGTCGAAATTCGGAAAGTGTTAAGTCGAACTTAAATTTTCTTTAAAAGCAATAATTGAAATTCTGTAGTTACAAAAGTTGCCTGGATTATGAAACATCATTTTGATGTATATTGAGAAGAATATATAAACCCAGTAAAAGTTTTTTCATAAAAACCCATATCCGCGGATACCGTATCTGTCAAAATGCAACCGAGGCACTTAACGTTTGACGGTCAAAATATGACCACCCTTCTTCTTTATTTAAATTGCTGGCTCAACGATGAAGGCTGTCTGTGACAAGATTCAAAATTTTGGTGAAAAGCTTTTGTTTAAATAATTTTTCTCTTTTTTTACAAAAAATCAAAGAAAAACATCAAAAAACAAGGGGGTATTTTTAAATCCGGGAACTCATTCTTTTCTAAAATGGTCCGGTTTTCGAATATATATACCAACGGTTGGAAACCAACCAAAAAGTTAACCGGTTTCAAAAATTTTGCTCCCTCTACCCTCTTATTTGTCACTTACGATATTTACTCTATTATGCGCTTAACTGAAGCATTGTTTTTATAATTTTAATCGCGTGTCAAAATGTATTAGAAATTCATTTATGCCTAATGGACTTGGGGCGACACCGCATCAGACAGATACTGTATCAGAAATACAGTATCATTGTTTCACCTCATTACTGCATCACCTTTTTTAAGACGGCTTATATCGCAGATATACACGATAATATTGATGCTATACATTTCAGATACATTGTAGATACATTTAAGAATAAACGCGAGTTAACCCTGCATGAAATGAATACTGTAATAGTATTACTGTATTATAAAAAAATATATCGGCTAGCGCAAAAATGTTTGAGAAACAGGGATGATCAAAATTAGCACAAAATATTATTTATTGTCTTTTTTTGTAAATAATTTTGCTATATTAAACTCGAAATGTCCTTTGGCCTGAAATTTGTAATCACCATTTTTCTTAAATTTCAACATTTTTCAATGTGATTTATTCGAATATTTTGGACATTTCCGTCGAACAGGCCTTAATTAATTAGTTTTTAATAAAAAAATATCTTTGATAATTTAATTAAGATTTAAATAGAACAATTTGTGCTTTTTTGATCGATAGTAACCGTTTTTCAAACATTTATTATAGATAAATAATAGTTTTGAAAATTGGTGAGTTTTCTCTTGAACAACACCTGGTCAGGAGCTGATAGCATTGTGTGATAGCGGTAGTGTTGTAGGGGCCCTGGTCCGCCTCGCGAGGTTAGGGTGGTCTGTGTTAGGATGGGTTGTAGAAGGTATCGTAAAACGCCTTGCTCGAATAATAATTGAGTGAATTAAGCTTGAGGTGTGAAAAATAACTTCTATGGCATAACATATTTTTGAGGAACAGGTAAAAAAAGTTACACAGATAATTTTAAGGACTCGTTGTGAAATGAAAACTATATAATGTTATTGGTTATGAAGAGAAAAACTTAAAATTTTATCGTTATTTCTTCGTGGTTTTTAGTTTATCCAGTCATCATGCAGCTGTTTAATTAAGATTTTATCAGCCGAAATATAGATCGTAGCTCACGGTTGTTTTTTGAAAATTTAAATTTTGGATTTTAGCATTCAAAAATTAATAGACGAAATTAGTGTAATGTTAATTTCAATATTACATTCACTGAGGAATTTAAAGCTTAATGTAAGTTGCTAACCTGAAGGGCGGTGTCCAAGCTTTAATCAAAATTATTTTTGCACCTCAAGCTAAACTCCCCAATTATTACCCGAGAATAACTCGAGAAGGTTACCAGACTACCGCTATCACAAAACCATCTCCCCCTGATGATAAGGCAAAATTGTTCATTTAAAAATATTCTTTTTGGTATCCAACGATTATATTCGTATAAATATATTATAAATAAGCTGCCCGACTTTTATACAACATTTTGTTATGAGTCCCTTGAATCTATCTTTCTGTGATATCACTTTGATACATTTTTAACTGACTAATAAGTATAATTTATTTAATTTTATTCGGAAATTAAATTTTAAATTCAAAATTTTGAATGTTAGATAGAAGAATAGTAAACCAATGTTAAATTTATTTATTATAAATTGCTAATGATCATAAAATTAATTTTCACAGCATTCAAATTTATTAAAATAAATTATTAAAATAAAATATTACTAAGAATTCAAACCACACTGTATTTAAAAATGTTATTTCTTTGAAAATTTTCATACAAACTTGTGCGTCAAAATGTATATTTCAACCCTTTTTGTGGTCACAAATAAATTTTTAAAACCTTGATTGTCATGTATTTTGATCCTTTATATGTTTTTATTATATCCTTTATCACCTTTTGGTTAGAATGCGTAAGCCACTACTCCTTGTTAACGTGTTGTTATTATACGTTCGTGGCTACGCATTTCTTAACCAAAAGGGTGATAAGGGATTTTACTACAATTCATTCAGCGATAAAATTTCTAAAATCTCTCGAACTGTCAAAAAAAGGTATTTTTGAGTTAAGATGTACTAAAATCAATGCATTATTCTAAATTTGTATTGAGTTTAGTTTTTTTCAAAACAACCATGATAGTGTTGGAGTTGGATATTTAAAAAATGTTATGTCAGCAAAGCTTTTGTTCGAAGACACATAAAAACATTAACGTTTTCCTTTTAATAATTTTGAATCTCACGTGTTGCAACATTTTCCTATTGAATGATTTTAATGAACTATTAAAAAATTTTAAAATAAATAAAAATTATGGAACTGATAGCAGATCCAAGTTATAAGATTGTCCAAGGTAGAAATTTTAAAATAAAGTAGCGATTGAGAAAAAGAAAGCATTATGATACATCGCTTTTGATTGGCTTATAACTTATTATTAAAGTTGATGTAACAAAAAATCAAACGCTAATTCTCAGCTGAGCAATAAAAATGCGGATGCCAAAATGTCATTTTCTCAATCGCTGGTTAAAACGAACAAACAGTATGTCACATACGCTACTTTGATAATAATAATTAATTTCATAATGTACTGTTAGGTGCAGGCTCGTCAAAGCTAAGAAAAAACGTTCATTTTTCATATGTAAGTTTGAATGTAAGATGGGGAGAAAAAAGAGGTGGAACAAAACCTACGAAAATTCGTTCCCTATCACAAGCCTTGTTGGGTGTTTCAGTATCATTTTCAAAGCAACTGTATTAAAATGTTCGGAAAACTGCTGATCGCGATTTTACTTGCGTCGGAAGTTCCTCGACTCGGAACGTCTACACGTTAATTACGACAATAATATTGCAAACATAAATTTTCGGCAAAAAATTATATTAATACGCCCACATTACGCTATGTAAGAGCACGCCTCATGTTATTGATCGAATAAACAGTTGTATTCCTTAACTTGAAAGTTATAATCGACATGCTTATATATGTATCGAAAGTCGAATACCAACTGATTCATTGCTGTATTCAGCGTTTTGACAAGTTTATGTCATTTGGGATAATGATAAAAAACTATTTTTTAAGAGCGAAATTATATCACCCTTGAATATTAACCCTAGGAGACTCTCGACCAAAAATGATTGACAAATATTCTATAGACTTCTTATTACCATTCTTATTAGACTTGCCGACTGAAATTCAAAAATATAAATTCAATTTTCTTGTCAACGACCGCTCAAAGTTATTTTATTTTACTTTTTTGGTCAATTTCTCTCAAATTTATCTAAAATGCCAATAACAATGCTTGGCAAAAATATTGTATGCAGCATACGAAACAATGAACAATTATATTTATCTGTATTATCTGTAGACATTGACTGTATTAATTGACTCAATACATTCTCGATATACAATAAATGATACTTTTTCAAAAAAATGATGTAAAAAATGTCGTTTTTTTCGTAAACTGTTTCAATCCAGGAATTACGCAAAGCAATTATTATTTATCGCAAAACATCAAACGGTTTGATTCAAACCCTTCGAATAATATATGCGCTTAGTTCATCTCTTGTCCTGAAAAGTTTCTTGAAGCTGATTGACTTAAAAGTTTTAAGTTGTTTCTCTACTTCTAAAATTAAAAAAAAAAATCATAGAAATTAACATAAAAAGGGTTGTTCCGTCGCGTAATGTGTAAATTACATTATTACTATTATAGTCAGATAACTCAGCGTTCTCTTGGTGGTTCTCATAATTGTCGTTAAAATATGAGTAATGTGCTTGTGACAACACTCTGGCAGTTAAAAGATCATAAAATAAATTTCATTATTGCTCAAAACTAGTAAGGCACTTGTTTATGTAATTATCTCATCATGAATAATGCCAGGTCAAACACCATAATAGTTTTTGGAACAATTTCGACAACTAAAAAATGTTTTTACTGAGCTCCTGCCGGATTTCATACTTATAGATGGCTGCATAGTTTTTATGGACAACACTGGCAATAAGAAACATTGTGGGCAATGTGCAACACTTTTGAGTTTATTTGATTGTTCAGAGCTTTGACGGAAATGGGCAGAGACAGTAAAAGTAGGAGAGTAAATCTCCAATTTTTCATCTAATTTTTCAATACAAATCTGATGACCAAAATTAAACCCAAGTCTTATTATAAACAAAACAAAATCGATATAATAAGCTGATTCTCTTTATTGATTCACAATATAAGGATCGTTAGAGGGATTTTTCAAATTTAAGTTTAAATGATCTTCACGAGTTTAGTTTAGTTTAGAAATATTATCTCATCCATTCTTTAAATTCGTTTTGTTTATTTTTTCATTGGAAATATTTTGATAATTATTTTTAAATTCTATTGTATTTTTTGATTAATTTTTAATTTCTATATGATTTTTTTGAAGTAACTTTTAATTTCTATTGGATTTTTTAAATTAATTTCCGACAAAATTTTTCTCGAAAATTATTTTTGAATTTCTTTGTAAAATTTTTCTTTTAAAATATTTTTTGAGAAATATTTGAACGAAAATTTTTTTGTTATTAATTTTCAATATTTTTGAAAATTTTATGTGATTTTTATTCGGGTCACAAATATTGCGCAACGAAAACTTCTTTTTGTTATCATATTGCATGATATTTATAACTATGCGATAATTCGAGCTTTTTGATAAGCGCAAATGACGCTAAGCCATCGGGCTGTTTTGTGACGAAATATTCTTTAACGAAAAAACACAGATCAGTTGTCTCCATCCGAATTACTATTTTAATTGAAATTTTCACAAAAAATTTGCTTTGAATATTTTATTATTAAAGTTTTTTACAGTTCATGAATTTAGTATTTATACATTTTCAGTATTTTTATTGAATTTTTTATGAAGAATATCGAACCATGTTCTCTGTCTGATGTTTTGAATTTTTGGTTGAAGTTTGCATTTTTGCAGATAAAGCTTAGCCCAGTCGGCATAACCTCCTCTGATTTGCTTGAGTGCTGATAAAGGGTAATTCACTGTCGAAAAATGCAAAAATAAATTTAATTTTTATCAGATAAAACCCTAGCTTTTATAGGATCATGTTCAATTCTGGTACCTCCGAAAACATCCTGCCCATGCTCAGCAGAAATTTTAATTTGTCTCCGTTTTCGACTATTTTGTTCTGGCTCATCACCACAAATTTCTAATCGTGCCGCTAATCTTGCATTATTTTTCTCAAATTTACGATTCCAGTGCTCAACTTGTCTATAAACTAACCAAGCGGATATCCATGCAGAATCGAAATCCTTCAGTGAATTGAGTCTAGATTATTTGTTATTTTTCATTACATTTTGAGAATTCATGAAATCAAATTTTCAAAAATAAATAATACGGTTGGTATGTAATCTTGTGAACAAAAAAAGGAGAGTGTTTGCGTGACTTATTGCAAAGTTTACTGAAATTTTATCGAAAAAACTACTGCATTCTCTAATTAACGAATTTACTTTGGAAATAAGAAGAAAAAAAACCAAGTTTCTTAAAAAAAATGATCTAAATCTAGAATTAAATAAATTTATTTTAAATGTGTCAACACTGTTGACTCGACAGGACTAAAATGCGACTCGATAAGACAATATCTTCTACACCGACTCATGCTTTCGCGGCATAATCAAGCCAAGCAAAGCTAAAGAATCAAGCCAGCTGTGGCTAGGCCTGGTCCAGTTCTATAGACCAGGGGTCGGCATAACGTTTTGTAAAATCTGATCAGTCGCATTTTTCAAAAACCTGATCGGATCGAACTTGATCGGATCGGAAGTTGACAAAAACCTGATCGGATCGGATCGAAAAAAATTCGATCCGATCAGGTATGCCGACCCCTGCTATAGACACTTTGTTCTTCATTAAGGATATTGTTGCCGCTTTGAAAATTTACATCTAAAAATAACCCAAAGTTTAATCCAACCTGTCTAGAGGAGTTCTATCACTAGTTGCTTGTTCAGCTCCTACAGAAATAATTGCCAAAAAAGTTGCAAAAAGTTTCATTTTTAAGTATTATACTTTTTTTAATTTTGTTGAAGTTTTTGTTTAAATACTCCATGTAAAAAATTAAGGGGCACTAAAAGCGGAAAATTCTGCTCGGTAGATTAACGATGAGAGCAGATTTGTCTGACAAATGATCTGAAAATCTGATTTGAGGTTGTAATCTGTGTCTAGTCCGTTTGGGTCTTAATTGCTGTGACACCAAAAATATATTTTCTTTCGCTTTCTTTTCAGTTTTGCGCTACTTATGTACCGTACTGGTAGATTAAAAATTCATGAACAAATTGTCCTCCGAGTTTTTGGTACCATAATAAAATTTTTGGTCGATTTCGAATAACATAGAAAAAAGTGGTAACAACGACAGGTTTTAGTCCTTCGACTCAATAAGCTGAACGTGGTCAAATTTGCCCGCGAAAAAAAGCCATACTGTATATCCCCTATTCACACTTTTGTNAATATCCCGGCCCTGATTAGGAAACGTAGTTTGTTTTTAAGTAGTAGGGCCGGAATATTTACAAAAGTGTGAATAAGGGATAAAACCGCAGGTGATTTTTATTTTTGTGTTATAAAAAGGCTCAAATGACAAATAATATCCAGGACCCCACTTAATAGATATCTTATACCTAATGACCAGGGTTATACCCAAGGCTATAATTTAGAAAAAAATTTCTAGGGTTAAATGGCAATTATAAGTTTAAATTGTCGATTTCAGTAGCCTCTAATTTTTTCATCATCAGAATCCTTTTTTTCGAAAAATTTCACCCGATGAGCCTAAATAATTTTCTCTGCTATTTTTAATTTTGCAGATAGTGCTCCCGGGTATAACCCTACCTATGACTCATAAAGTTGGTTTAATTATGAAGTCCTTAACTTTAATTTGCGATATTTGAATTGGGGCCTCCAAAAAACACACAATAATACAATACAATTAATACTGTTGCAACAAAAAAGTTAAAAATACAATCTATGGCAGTTTAATACTGTCCTAAAGCTTTAAAAATTAACAGTGGTTAAAACCAAACTTTTAAACCTTTTAGAAAATAACTTTTCACGTTTGACCATTACTTCAATTTTATTTTAATTAACCGACTTTAAATTGTTCCTAAAAGTTTAATAAATCAAGTTTGCTAAAACCAACTACTATGGAAAATCGGTTTTATTTTTATACTGTCATTGTGATGATTTTAGAATATAAACGACCTAAATTTCAATTTTTTAGCCTGCCACTCCGAGGGTCCCGCTTCTAGCGTTGAAGAATTATGCGTCTCTGATTGACTTTCAGAGATTGACCCTTGAACATAATAGAAAATAGATGACAAATTGAGTGGCGATAGAGAGCAAAACATTAAATAATCTGAGGTCATAAAAGTCCTATCAAATTCGAAATCCCGCATTAAGATATTCTATTTTTAATTAGGAAAATATGTTGTCAGAAGTTCTGCGTCGTCAAAAGTTTTAAACAGTGAGAATAGCTTTTGACAGACTTGACGTGTCATGACGTTTTATTTCGAACTAACATTGTTAAAAAAACTAACCTTTTAAAGGTATTCATGGCTTAATTATTAATTCTTAGCGGGAAAAAGTATATATAAAGGGGTGATAACGACCACAATCATAAAATTAAACATGACCAGAAACATTTTGTTAGCAGCTTTAATTTGTACTTTGTGTTGCGCGGTCCAAGGAAGATTTTCAGAAAATGGGCTTTTCGACGATTTTGTAAGCAATAAAGGGGTACCGTTCACAAAAATATTCTGCTGAAATTTTTGGACTAGAATAGATCGGCCAAAAAAAATAACAATATGTTGTTTTTAACATCTCTAGGACCTCAAGTTCGCCCGCTCGCTGAATTTCAATTACATGACTGTCTCTCAAAGCTATCTCCTCCTTGAATACACATCGAATCGACTCATTTTTTTGGCTTAGGCTTTATCACAATAAACTTTCAAATCGATTTGAGGGTCGAACCTTTTATATATGAAAGCTACAGTAGATAACCTCAAATAATTTCAATGTCAATTGGTATAAGCAACCAAGGGTCAATTATGTAGACGCGTAGCGCCAGAGGGGGAAGCTTATGTTGGTCACTTATACTTCTCGTGTACATAATTGCTTCATTAAGGGATTTGATTTCGTAATGAGATACCTTTTGATCACGCTCTTCAATCATTAAGAACCCAGCAAATTGATTTAAAAAAATTCATCTAAAAAAATTAAAACTAAAAACGCTTGAATATCTTATGATTTTTTGGAAATAATTGGGACTCTGACAATTAGGCATTTGTTTCATTCTTTTTCGATTGTCTTAAGTGAGTGAAATGATAATTGGATTTTGTAACAAAATCAAGAAAGAATGATAGAAATTTTTTCGAGCTTCAGTTATTTTAAGGGTATCCCGGTTCCTACATTTTCTGCAGTTATTACTGTCATAAAAAATGCACGAAAATCAATTGTTTCATATTATTGAACGCCAGTAAAACAACCCAAATGGAAAAAAAAAATTCGAAAATTTTTGCGTTTTTTTCAATTTTTTTCCAAGTATTTTTCTCAAAATTATGTTCAAAATAAACAGTTCTGTGAGTCAATGTGACCACTAAACTTCAAAATATGGGTTGACCTGTAAGGCCAACTTGCCTCTTTCAGTGCTTCACAGATTTCTTTATGAGTCTATTTCAAAAAAATCGGAAGCACATGTTTTGTTCGGGAAATTTTTTGTTCAACGTGACCTTAATTCATGAATTTTGAGTTGGGTCGAAATTGCAAAAAACGCTACGTAAAGTGCTATCACGTTCTAACCTACGCTTTCGCAAATTGAGCTGATTTGCCAAATTTAACACTGGGAGGAGTAGGATTTATTGAGGCGTAATGTATAAAAACGGTTGTTTTTTGCATGTTATAAGAAAAAATAGCATTACAACATAAACGCCTCTGTAAAGTTTTGTATCCTAATATAGCAGGTTATAAAATTTAGGTGTTATTATCAAAAATATACCCCACGAGGGAGAGGAATTTCGTTTGGCTAGGTCTCCTGTTCGCTAATGTGTCTGGGAGTGTATTCATGCAAAAAGTTTTGGCAAATTTTTTTTGCAAGTTGAAGGCTAGTTCTACAAAGTGGCTCATCAGTTTGGCTAATATTTTATCGGGAAGATCTCAATTTAGGGACCGGGATACCTTTAAAACCTTTAATACAAATCCTCAAGCTTATCCAATAATATTGCTTGTGCAGCACTATTTCATCAATTGTAATTATTTCAAAAATGAAAGTAAAATTACACTTTAAAATGCATTTTTTCCAAATCTGCCGGATCTCAACTAGGTCCTTAACCAATCTAAGCACGTTGAAAAATAATCGAAGTTAAACAATATTGACCGTGAAAACATGCATTTCAGGCTTATTTTAGCGCTCATTTTTTATGGTCGCTCAAACATGAAACACGCGGTTTTTGGGTTCGAATATTTTTGTGGTACTGCAAATTATGATAACTTATTGAAAACATTGTAATATTTTTTTCAATATTCAAATTCGCTGATCAATGTGTAGATCAGGGATCGGCATAATTGGATCGTATCGTATCGTAATTTTCGGATCGGATCGTATCGTTTTTTTGCGATACGATACGATCTTATTTTGAAATCGCCCCGCCCCTAGATACGATCCAAAATACTGCTTGAACAAAATTTTAACTCGAAAAAACTTTACAATATTTTGGGCCAGTTTAATTCAAATTGATCCTGACCATTTCACTTTCTCAGTACCAAACTTAAAATTTTGATGAATCTGAAGCTAAGGCGCTACTCTTGAGTTAATCTGCTGAACCCACTGAAAACAAAAAATCACCACTGAAAAACAAAAAATTATCAGTGGCTGTTTCTTTATTAAGTTTTGAAAAGAACAGTTTTTACAATAAAGTGCATCAAATCAAAAGTAATTTTCGATTTTTTTAATGCAATTCAAACGTTAAATTTTGCTTTATCAAAATTCATCACTATTATGAAATCAATACCTAAAATATCTTGACCTATACTCTCAATAAAATTATATTTTCAGGGAGATCAAGACATGATGGTTATCAAGAGAGGTACACCGGAGCAAGAGTATAAGAAGAAAATGGAGCATATGAAGGAATTTTACTATCGAAAAATGAATTCAATATAACTTCATCATATACGCTGCTGGTCATTCAACGCCTTGGAATATAAATTTACATGTATAATTTATTGTTTACATTTGTTCAAGTTTTCTCTTAATTAAATAAAAGATTGGAAAACGTTCGCAAGTTAGTATGGTGTTATACAATACTAAATAAGTATTACTAATAAGGGGAATTGTTACACTGTGTGGTCCGAATTTAGCAAGACCCCTTATTAGTATTGTACTACAATATACATACTAGTGTATAACAATTATAGAATACTGACAAAATATAAGTTGCTAGACCTCTAGACTTGCAAATATGGTTCTCTCAAATCAGTAAAATTAAAGGCCACTAACAATTAAATTGGTATAAGTGCTGATAATCTGCGATTAAAGTTTCTTTAATTTTTGCATGATACATTTTTTCCAAAATCACAATAACAGTTACATCTGAAAAGTCTATTCGGACAGCCCTAAATTTTCAATTTTTTTTCTGAAAGTTTTAACGAAAAAAGTTTTCTAAACATTTTAGTCAACGAACTGTTCGTTACGAACATCAATTTATAACTATTGAAATTCGATAATCGACTTTAGTACGTTCTTAACCCCCACCTGCACGAGCGTGTTTCATGAACACAGAGACCAAAAATATTTGGGGAAGTCGTCATTTTGGCCTGCGAGATATCTGAACAGATCTGCCATAGTGTCACCCTATTTTAGATTCAAGAATTTGGTTGAGTTCTAGAAATTCTCATCAGACGTGAATGCAATTATTTTGGATGCAATTCTTTTAATGCATTAAAAACAGTACTGGAAACAGATAAATGATCTGACAATACTACTTACTAGGGTGACTTTTGGAGGGGAAAACTTTGGCATTATTAATTTTGACACTTGGCGCCACCTGGTGGTGAACAAAGCTATTTCGCTATATTTAAGAAATCGCTATATTTTGATCACGAACAATCAAAATTTTTTTTTCCATTTTCCCATACATGTTACATGTAACATGTATATTATCAACCTCCAAGAAATTTCGGAACAACCCACCCATTATTTTTATTAGTCGATATTGATGATGGACACTCTAACTATGTGTGTGTTCTGAAACACTCTCGTGCAAGACAGAAAATATCAAATATAGGTATCTCTACCTTGGAGGCCTCTAGTATCGTGTTCTACCCGTCTTTGACCACTGATATCTCCAGATATCACGACGCTGACCAATAAGAGCTCCGAAAATAAGTCCAATCGCCAACGCGCAAGTAAAGGCACAAGGATCTCCTTTCAGATAGATCATAATTTTCAAGAATCGACAAAGGCTAACCATTCCTTGGAAATATGTTATACAGCAGGGTCCGGCGTATAGGTGAAACCCACGCAAAAACTACGTAGGCTTCCGCAATCGCCCACGTATCTGAAATAAACTTTTTCTCCTGACGTCCGGCGTATAGGTGAAAGGCAAAAGATAGGGTTTTTTTTCAAAACTTCTTAGGCAAAAGATAGGCGTTTCCGAAAGCCAAAAGATAGGCAGATTCGAGTATTTTTAGAAATAAAAACCATTAAATTAATTAATAGTTTAAACTTTTTATTTTAATAAGCAAATCTGGAGGATTTCAAATTCAATCTGCTCGCAAAAAAATGATGACTAATCAGATTTTCAAGTTTTTTTGGTAATCAACAATGCGAGCACACCGAGTGACTAGACAGATTATTCATTAAGGCCATTTTTCCCACGATGAACTAATTCATGATATTGTTTTGTGTAAAATCAAAGGTTGAAACATGCTATCTGAAAATTCGTGCATTCAGTGACAGGCAAGAACTTACAGCTACAACCATTTATTTGTGTTCCTAGTGTACATGACACAATTGTAAATTTCCATTCCTGTAAATCTTTTCAGATATAAACATTCTCACGCATTATAGAATCATACAAGGGGGGCAATAAGGGCACAAGTAGCTTAAGGGGTGTCGGTGAATTTTGACAGGATTTGGCACTTTTTTCATTTTTTTGTCTGATGGGAAACTTTTTTGCACTACTACAAAATTATTCAAATCAAAAATTTTTTGAACAAATTTGCCACTTTTCCAAGCATGACCTTTGTATAATTCGAGTTTACTTCAATTGTTATTATTGAACTTTATAGATATTGTTCTTTTCGAAATGAAACACATGGTTGTCTAAATAACAGAAAATTTATTCTATTTGGTTACTTAGGAGCCCTAAATACGCTTTCGACCACACGTTCTCGGATTTTATTATGTTATATTTTAAACGATTTCTACGTCTTAACTCAAAATTTAAATTTGTGAAAAAAGACGGAAAACCAAATTTTCCACATCGAAACGACAATATTTTTCTCAGGAGTTAAAATTATCAATTTGACGACAGTGGGGGATGACTTAAATCTACGGCAAGTTTGAGATGTAGATGAAATTTGTTTTATCAATTCCGGATAATTGAGGGCTTTGGATATTTCTGCCAATCGTAGTTTTCGTTTAAAAAGTATGCTTCAGATGTCAACAAGAGCGAGAAACAAAACGAAGACATATTCTAAATATATTGAAAATATCATTTCCAAAGTATTTTTATAAAGATTACAAAAAAAAAAATGTAGTTTGACAAATTTGTGCACAAGAACGAAGGAAAAATTTTTTCAAAATATTTTCCAAAATGTTTCGACCCGAAACCCCCAAAAAAATGTCTGATGATTTTTCAAATTAGCAATATCAAAAATATGTGCGTCACACTAAGCGAAAAGTTAAAGTGGCCATTTTTGAAGAGTTTTTTCGTTGATTTAGAAACGATACATGAAAAATAAAAATTTGAAAAAAATTGTAGGCAATTTTTATAATGTTGAGAATTTTTTTAAAAATTGATTGAAGTGTCCGAAGAAGGTTAAATCGAACGTCAAAATTTTCTAAAAAACATAATTCAAACATACCTGTAGTTACAAAAAGTACCTGAGTTATCAATCATACATTTGATGGTATATTTGAGATTAAAATATAAACCCAGGGGAAAAGTTTTCCCATCAAGAGCCATACGGTAACGTCAAACTGCACCGAGATCGGACAAACGGTACTTTTTTTAGAAATCAGTTTTCGACATTCATCTTTTAATAAAATCCTTTATTAAGTATATTGTTGTGAAAAAATTAAATAAATATCTTCAGAACCTATCAAATTATTTGCGTGAAATCATTTCCAAAAAAGTAGTGTCTAGAGGTCATTTCCAATACATTTCCTTTTTGGCATTATGTTGATGATAATTGACGCAAATCACCGCACCTAAAATCTTACTGAGCTGATACCACTTTAACTACCTTAAACTAAATTAATAAATTCTGAGATCTTGTTTTTTAAATTGACCAATCAGTAGCGTATCTTCCCGACGTCCGGCGTATAGGTGAAGGTTTTTAACAAGCGAAAAAAAGTTCACCTAACTACCGACCGGACCCTGCTGTAATAACATATAATTTATAAAAGTTACTATTTATTTAATAAAAATAAATATTTTTCGAATAAAATTTATTTTCAAGAAAATAATTTTAAGAAGTAAAATAAATAAAAATTGGAAATTTTTAGTGAATCTAAGGTTGCAAAGTGCAAATAAAACATTTTTGCCCAATTGAGTAACATTTGTTGTGAAGCTGAACTTTGAGTGTATAAATTTGAAGTAAGACAAAGTACCTGAGTTCCAAGTGGCGTCAAAATCAAAAGTGATTCGTTTCACTAAATTTGTTATAGCCGCTTTCGAAGCCCTATTAATTAAAGGGGTACTGATCGGTTCACAGAATTTTCTAAAAACTGGAGACCAGACTTATTAAGGCAAAAAAATGAGAATGGANTCGGGAAATGAGCCATTTTTAGCGAAATTAGACACCATTCTTATGTAATAATTCTCGGTAACCACACATCCGACTTTTAATTTTGTTATTTTCAAACGATGATATTATGTGGGACTCGGTAGTGGTCTAGTTGATTTTGATAAAAATGTAAATTAAGGGGGTAGCGGTCGCAATGTTTTTAGGCCTCAAAGTGCCTTATAACCATTACAACCGCTACCCCCTTAATTTACATTTGTATCGAATATGGAGTTCCACATAATATCATCGTATCAAAAGATCAAAATTAAAAGTCGGATGTGTGGTTACCGAGAATGGTTACATAAGAATGGTGTCTAATGTCGCTAAATATAGCTCATTTCCCGACTTTGGACTTGTCGTCTGGCCGAACTTGTAATCAAAATGTAAGAAAAATATTTCCATTCTCATTTTTTGGCCTTAATTAGTCTAGTCTCCAGTTTTTAGAAAATTCTGTGAACCGATCAGTAATTCAATAGCGTCAAAGACTTAATCTCGCAAATTGAAAAATAGAGAATTCCGAACTGGATCTAATGATGCTCTAGTTCGAAAAATCGGATGAATATATTTTAGCCCAGTGTCATTTTTAACAAATAATTCTTGATCCGGACACAACTTGAAACTCAGGCAGTATAAAAAATAGTTTAGGGCAAACAGAAGAAAAATTTACGAATTTGTACAACAGAAATTATTAGACGTCTTCTGATCCATTATCGTCACCAATTGTGAATTGAGTAAGTGGATCAAATGGATTTTGATTGTTGGTTGGGGAAACTGTCCTCGTGTTCATTTTTCTCGGTAAATGAGGGGAAGTTGATTCAGATTGAGGTACGCTAGCGGGAACACCAAATCTAGAACTGGTAGTACTCAGACGTCCATCTGACATTCGTAAAAGATAATCAAAGTTATCTGGGTTGTCCTAGGAAAATAATTGAACATAAGAAATGATGACGTATTTCTTGAAGATTTCGAAAATAATGGCCTCAAATTTTTTTCAGCGTGATTTGAGTAATTTGTGAGACAAAATAGAACTATTACTTACCTTCAAGTATGCTAAAGTTTATTTATTGGTCATACGGTCATGTGTTTTTTGGGGCTATGAGCCATAGCCTATGGCACAATGAGAAAATGTCCCAAAAACTTCAAAAATCTCCGTTCAGATTTTTCAAAGATATTTCAGAGACTGAAATTTTCAGTTCTTTTTGAAAAAACAAAAGTTCTTTGAGAAACTATTTTTTTATAAAATATTTTTATGAGGCTAATTTAGCGAAGAACCCCTTGAATACTTTTTATTCAAACTTACAATATTCAGTGTATCTCTTGATGATGACATGGCTAATTTTTGTATTTCTTCATTGAAATGCATCTGTACAGCTAGCAGTTCATTTTTCCCGACCTGCAAAGTTTCTTTAACATTGTTAACAATAGTTTTACTAGGCAAATNAAAAAATTATTGTTGCGAATGATCAAAAACCTTCACACTGAAAAACATCAGACAAAGTTTTGGAAGCAATTCATCGATAATATAAATTTAATGAGGTTATAAGTTATAACTTATAACAGCTATAATATAACTTGGGATTTATCTTTTTTTTATGAAATAACCGATTTCCCGGAAAATAAGAGCGTTTAAAAATAATTTTTCAGAAGTTGAATCTTGGACCTAATACCCAAATTTCGCCCGTCAATCTACATAAAATTCAATTTAAAAAAATATTGGCTAATTTATCCCCATAACAGAGCTATAGAACTGTAGAAAATTGAAAAACATTCGAAAATTATTTAAATTAAGAAAAAACCATAAAAGTTTGTCATGAAATTATTGATTTCAAATTTTTTATCATCATTCCCTTAACATTTTATAAATTTTGTTATAAACTACAGTATCCTAAATCTATCTTTTTCTTGGTCTTTAACTTAAAATTTAAAAAAATTGTCTTTTCTTGTTCCCTATATTCTTCTTGTATCACTGTGCACTTTTGCGCGCCTTCACCTACCTATAGCTTAACTAAGGCCAATCACAGGCGCGGGCTCAAAAGCGTGGTGTGGGAAACACATGTAACGTTCCCAATATTTGTCTTGTACCACTGTGCACTTTTGCGCGCCTCCACACCTATAACTTAACTAAGGCCAACCAATCACAGGCGCGGGTTCAAAAGCGTGCTGTGGGAAACACATTTAGTCGACGATACAGTAGTCGACGATACAGTAGTCGACAATAACTTATTTTCCTTATTCAATAGAAATTAAGTTTATGGAATGTTATGTTTAAAAAACGCGTAGGCAAAAATATCTGAGCAGATATATGATACATTAAAAATATATTGTTATCCCAAATACTTAATGTGTAATTTATAGTATCATGCCAAAATAAAAGACGTAGGTGTTGGCCGTTAATTGTCCTTATAGACGCAAACCACAGTATTAACGTAAATTAACCCACAATTTTTTAAAATGATTATCTTATTGGTCGGAAAAATAAGCCTTTTTCATTTCGTTCCTTAGGTGACAAATCGTCCATCTCTACATCCATGCCAGAATGAATTGAAGAATCATTTTCTGATATTCGTTGATCACCCATGTGAGCCGTCACTTTTTTCTGATTTGCCATTTGCTGATAAGGTGTAGCTAGGGAAGCATGTGGAGTCAAACTCATTTCTCCCATCAGGGGAAGCTCGTCAGTTTCTGAATTTTCAAAATTATGTTATCAGTTTTTAGCTTGAGGTCCTAGTAAAACGGAAACCCACATTTTGTAAATAATTTATAACATACATTTTCGTAAAGACTAAATTTGCGATAAAAATCACATCATCACGGCAAAAATTAAAAAAAAATGGGGAGACATAGTACTGTAGTATTTATGGCTAATTTAAATTTCCTGGAATGTCATTTTAAAAAAATAAATGGTTTTGGTCAAAACAGACCGATAACTAGCATGTCCAACATTAAAATGGACTAATGAAAGTTCTTTTATAGAAATACTGGGTGGATTTTTTTGAAACTTCGTGGGGGCAAATAAGCATAGTTGGTAAAGTCTATTCGGCGTGAAAAATAAAATTAGATGAATTTTTTGACCTACAATTGAAGTACTATGAACATTAAAATTTTAAAGTTAATTTTTGCTCGAAAAAATAATTCAAGATTATAACATTACCTTTTGAAATAAGGCCCTTTGCTACTACACCAGTTTGTCTAGCTTTTGCCAAAGAATTTTCACCATCTCTATGTTTTGTAGGTATAACTTTTAGATCAGCTTCACTATGTGACTCAGCCTCCGAATATGCTACATTTTCAGTTTCCGGAAATTCCATCTCGTCAAATTTCTCTGAATCTTCGTAACTTTGATAGGAGTATACATTTTTTGTCGTTTTTTTAAATGCCTATCTTTTATTTTGTAAAGTGCGGTGTCGGAAATCAGCAGTCAAATGAAAACGAAATTGTATTGTCTTCCGTCAAAATTTTTCGAAAAAGAGGTGTTTTATATACATTTTGCCCTCAATTATTGTCATTTTTTGTTCTTCATCCATTTTTTCACAAAAAAGACGTGAATTATGGATGTTTTCTAAAAAATAATTCTTTTTTCTCAAATTGTTTTTATATAAGGACGGACTTTATTGAAAAACACACCATAGACTATGGACCATAGTTAGGGAGCGCACCGGTAAAACTAACGAGATAACTACAGTAGTTTATACAAATTATTTGACCTCACGGGGGTTGTTGACCAGAAAAAAACAATTCCGGGCCAAAAAAAAGTTTTGGCTATCTAGTGGTCAGAAAAATCTAGTGGGCCGCTCTATGGTCCATTCCAGTGGCCGTCTATGGTCCATCCAGTGGCCGTCTATGGTCCATCCAGTGGCCGTCTATGGTCCATAGTAGACTATTGCGCCTATGTTGTGTTATAGCAAAATATAGTAGAAAAAAGACGACCAAAAATGTAAACTCCACTTTGGTAGATATTTCCAAATTCGTCATCATCAGGGACGTCCCAGTCGTCGTCCATATCTTCGTCATCTTCAATAACGGCCATCAAATCTGCTAATTCTTCTTTCTTTGCTTTAATCATCCGTTCTTTTTCGGCAATTTTTTCTTTAGCCTGTTCACGTTCAGAATCTACGTCGATATAAGCGATATAATGATAAAGTGTGGAAACTCTGAATTAAAATTCTTGAGATATTTTTTTTAATTGGTAGTTACAGTTGCCAAATAAATAAAACAACCCGATTCAGGTGTCTCGAGTTCGAATCCTAGGCTCCGTCCCCTTTTCCCAACAAAAGTACCATAAGTCGAAAATAAGGTGTCCACATCGTTAACGTTTCGGCTTTTGGAAACGACTTATCCGATTGAGTTCTTAAATAAATCAAAATGACCAGACATATTTTCAGACAAAAATCTTAAACACTATTGGTCTAAATTTTTGAAAAGGTAAAGAAAACTGTTGGAATCATTTTATTTAATTTTTCTTTGTATATATATGTGTGGCTATTTTGAGCTACCTAAGTACTCAATGAGATGCGTCGGTTCCAAAAGCCGAAATTTAAATCGTGTGTAGACCATATCGATTATGATGCCCGAGTAACATAAATATCTTATTTGCCTGTTTAAAGAATAGGGAATAAGATATTTATGTCACCCAGGCATCATAATCGATATGAAGACCATATTAAGTACTGAGATACTGCACTGTGGTTGAGACAAGTCCATAATAAAAAATAAATTTCAAAAAATAACTTTGGGGATGAGTTAGATTGAATTTAAAATGCTAATACATTTTATATTATTATGATGTGACATGTTTTAGAATATTCAAGTTTTTCTAATTGAATACAAAACCACCTAACAGGTCCTAAAAACATGATTGAAAGACTCGTTGTAAAAAATTACAGGGTCTGTAAGGTTTTCCCTTCTTTTTTCGAACTTGGATACCACTGTTCACGACGTTTGATTGGTTGAATCTGAAAAGACGTAGCAAAAATCTTACACCCTGTATAGAAAATTAAATTTAGCCATAGTTTTAAACAGACTCGATTTTACTCTGCTTGCTGAAATATTTGAAATTATCAAGTCATATCGATAACCAAACCTCCTGGAACATTTAAGCTAGATTTTTAGCCAAAAATTTTATATACAGTGTACATATATTACAGTGTAATTTGGTTTTTAAAAACTACTCATCCGATTAAGTTCCTAGATAGCTCAAACTGAGCACAAATATTAAGTGAATAATAAAATTAAGAAATTGGTCTGAATTTAACAATTTTTTTTTAATTTTTTTTGAGATAACTGAAATTGTTTACTAGTAATTATCTGTGTTATTCACACAAATTGGAAACAAAAGTCTGATTCAGACCATTTTTTTCAATTATTTTTCTCTTAATGGTTGTGCTCACTTTGAGCTATCTAAGAGCTTAATCGGATTAGTCGATTCCAAAAGCCGAATTATATGAAAAAAATTGGCTAAAAATCTAGCCAAAATGTTCCAGGACGCTCCGTAATCGATATCCCCTGTTGACACCACAAATTTGAGGAAAAACTTCAAGGTTAAAAATCCACTTACCTATGCCAAATCATGCACATAAATTGTACCACGATGATAATAATGTAGACGAATAAGAAAAACAAACTGAAGGGTTGAAATACCAAATAAGTTTTCCCATCTCCATCCTCACCATAATCACTACCATAATCACTCCCAATGTCAGCAACCGAATTATCATATGCATATTCGGTATAATTCCGGGAAAACGTTCGATTTCCAGTTCGTAAAATATAGCCATCTGAAAAAAATAATTAGTCCAAAGCAGTGTCCTCAACATGCTTCTTCAAAAATACGATTGGTTGTGGTCTGACGATGATATAATTTACCGTTTCAGCGATACAGAACTCTTAACTTTGAAGTTTTCGATACAATTTCCAACTAAAGTACTTATAAGATTTTTTATTCTTGTTGTATATTAATTTCGAATTTTTCATTCATCATCAGTACGGTATAATATAGTATAAGACAGAAACAAAAAATATGCAGTCTGACAATATGTGAATGAAAAATTCGAAATTAATATACAACAAGAATAAAAAATTTTATAATATTACTTCTCGCCGCAACAAAGTTGTAAACTAATTTTTTTAAAGTACTTATCTGTTATTTTTTATAATTGTCAGAATAATAATTTCGTTTTAATCTCAAACAAAAAAGAAAGTACTTTTCAATCGAAAATATCACCTAACTAAACCTCAACGGTTGACATTCTGATGAACATATTGGTAACTTAAAAACATATAGTATTGGTAACGTTTTCGTGTTAATTCATTTTCAACTATTTTAATAATAAAGAAAATTTCGTACAGTAGTCTACACAAAATTTGAAAGAAGAAATCTAGAACTTATTATATGGATTACCGACCCTCAGTGTACAAGCCTCAATATTTGAATGATACAAACATCGCAAGATATTAGCACACAATCAAAACCTTGGATTGCGGAATAGACCGAGTTCATTGGTCAGATTAAACCAATCAAATGCTCAGACACAAATGTACTCTAAGGGTCGGTAATCCATATGATTCAAATAGTTTGAAACGCCAAAAACGCGCTCATCACGTTACGGTGAAGCCCCCCATGAAATTATTGGCGAATAAGCGCGCGATCTGACATGGTTAGGCTAGTCTAGGCCAATGAGCACATTTTAATTAAATAAAAAGTTTAAGGATAGTCCACTCATTTTAAATCTAAAAGTCCGTACTCATCGAACAATATTGTACGAGTTTGTCGTTTTCATTTTTTTTGAGATTCACCATGATCATACAAAATGGTCTAAAAAATTTAAATATCAAATTTAAAACTGGATTGCATTAATTCCTTCTAAGTTAAACCACTCGAAAGTCAAAACAACTTGTATATGGAACTTGTATATTGGTAAATATTCATACTAAAGTCCCTAATTAGCAAAATAAAAATATAATCTATCGACTGATGTGAAAATAATTGTTAATACGTTCATGAGAAAGTGATCCTCAAGGTTTCGTTTGGTGATACTTTCAACTTGATACAATGAATTGAAATGTACTTTGAGATCATCTACTGTGACAGAAATTCAGTCAAAAAAGAACTTTCCATCTTTTTTTGAGACGACAACGTCAATATTTTTCTTAAAAATAATGACAATAATCAGATGTGTTATTAAACGGGATAATGTTCCGAAAGATCCGAAGTTCAGAGCTCTCTAGCGCCTTAACCGTACATATGATTACCGTCAGACCACGACTAATCTTATTTTTCAGACTCAATACTACGGAATTTGAGAGTTACGCTTAAAAAACGGCGCCACACTTACTTTGATTGGACTCTTCATCTTCCTCAAAAACACCACATCCAGTGGAGCTTGCCAATGACTCAGGTATTTCGATCTTGATCTGCAAAAGCATCCACGAATATTTAAGAATAACACATGAAACAATTATCCACATCACATTTATAAAAATATAATACATGAATTTTTCATCTCTAAAATCTGCCATATCCAGTACTAATTGGGCTTCATTTTCTTTGATTTTGTTGAAATTTTTACCATTTTTGCGAAGTCCAATGTAGCCATCAGTAGGGTCCTGCATTGTTTCCCAGAAAATTTGTTCGGGATTTGACAAAGTATAAATTTTGCATCCTTAAATTGATCAGATATTAAAAAAAGATTTTTTGAGGCAAAAAGTTTCAAAAGTGTAGAAGATCACGTTCAATTCAAACGTTTCAATGACTGAAACGCTTTTGAACTAATTTTAGTTTTCACAGTCAACCATTTTTTTGAAAATCTAGCTTCAAAACGAGAATTTCAGTTCGAAAATGACGAAAAACATTTAACTCAATAAATAACTCACGTTTATCGAAAGGTGATTTCCCTCCTATTATCCAACTTAAATAATTTGTTCCTCCACTCTCCTTGTAATTTTTGATTTCTCTATCTCGAACATCCTTCAATTGTAAAATATTTGAATCACCCTGTTCAGTGTTACAAATAAAATTTTCTGAATGATATTCGACTCACAAAACCATAAATTTTCGACGACAAGCACTTAACTATGGTTTTCAAGCAATATTCTTAATTATGTCAACTACCCCTGATAGTTGTCATTAACTGAGTTTTACGCAAAAATAAAGGCTCAGATTTTCAAGTCAAAAGGTTTACAGCAGGCTAGGAAAAGGGAACGTTCCCCAGACTTTTTCCTTCCCAATTCCCTTCCCTTATAGACTATAAGTTATTGTCTATAACCCTTTATTGCCCTCTCTGACAGATTTGGTCCCTCAAAAACACGGGGGGTGAGAAAATGACGCTTCATTTCAAAACGAGTCATCGGATTTAGTTCTTAGATAGCTCTTACTGAGCACAATTATCTAATTAATATAAACATTATAAACTGTTTTCAATAGGACCAATGGTTTTATTTTATTTTATAAGATTACTGAAATTGTTTAATTATTAGTTTTTGTCAAGGTCAAAGGTCTGAGAAAAAAAATAGAAACAATGGTCTGATTCGGACCAAGTTTCATTTTGTATTATTCACTAGATATTTGTGCACAGTTTGAGCTATCTAAGAACCTAATCGGATGACTCGTTTTAAAATGACGCGTGGTTTTCTCACCCCCCCGTGTTTTTGAGGGACCAAATAAGGACAGGAGGGCAATAAAGGGATATTTGTTGGTTATTTTTTTATGAATTAAAAGGATTAAGGTTAAAAAACGTTTATATTTATTATCAACAAAAAAATACTTTTGAAATTGGTCAATTTTGATGAAAACTGCGTAGGCGAAAAAATGATAATCTAAAAAATCAAAACTGCCCAGGTTTACCTCAAAATGGGAGGTTAAGCTGCTACTCAAATCGTCAATTTAAACTTTCGGATGCCAATTTACCCTAGGAAAAAATTTTCAAAAAGTTCTGCGCTACTCATTCTCTTCAAATCGGTCATAAATTTTTTAGTTTAAAATATAGTGTCAGTCCCGGGTATAACTTATACTGTATACCCCTACCTATACTTCGTTTGCTCGGCCACGGACTTTTTGGGCCTGGGCAACGCTATTCTTTAACGTTATCCGCCTACGCTTAAATGTACTGACACCTCTTTTGCGGGAATTTATGCTCATAATTATTTACTAAATACTGATCCTGAGGTCTTGGTTGATAACAACTTCGTCCCGTTTTTGGATTGATCATATACATTTGCCAATCGTCTTGAGGTATCATTCGTAGTTTTCGAATTTGGAAGCCACCATACAATCGTTCGGTTTTAATCTCACGTTCATACTCGCCTTCTACTATTATTTCTTTCATACCAGTTTCATCTGTCATAACTTAATTAAATTTTATTTTATAAGCGACGCTGGAAAAACTACGTCTGATATTAGTTTGTAATAAAATACTTGTATTCAGATATTTATGGAGTATACATTTTTTGCGACATTTTCGAAACTAAATTATTGATTTGTGACCGTTTTTATCTACTAGTTTATCTAGTAGTTTATCTCAATATATTTTCCCTTATTGTAAAAGTTAATTCCTTGATTTCGGAGTGTCGTGGTTTTAGCGATGAAAGGCTCGCCAACGAGGAACCTAAAAGCTTGCCGTCGCGTGAATCAATCGAAAAGGGGTAAACGGCATACCGTATACCATTTTAAAACACATTTACTACACATAACGTGGTCATCATTCTGGTCACAAATTATCGGACTTAGTCGTTATTGGTCAATTTAAATTCATTTTGATTTGTTTATTTGTGGATGTAAATGTAATGACCCCAATTTTGAGCGGCACACTTTTAGGCGATCTTAATTTATTTCAAACTTTTCATTTTGAATAATTTGGTATAATTGTTAAATCGCTTTCTTGAAAACAGCTTGATAATGCGAAACGTGGCAGAGAATGATTTATTTAAAATTTTGTATACATTTTTGATTTTGCATTGGATATTTTCGTCACAAATTGTATTATACTCATGAGGAGTATCAGTCCAAAATTCTTAATTTTACAGCCTTATACTTTTTATTGCACAAGATTGGAGTAAAAAATGAAGACCAAAAATGTTTACCCCGATATTGATAACTTACTTGTTTTACGGCCAAACATGAATCCCTCAGTTTCCATTTGACTTTCGCGAACTGGAGCTCCGATATAATCAGTTATTGTCCCACGATTGCTACCACCCAGAAAAGTTCCCTTTGAAGCCATCGAAGTCATTGACATTCCTTATGCAAGGATAACCAAAATATAAATTTGCAATCATAAACAATATTTGTGACAGTTTAAGAAAATTATTTTCAACGATTGCAGAAAATCACTATTAAAAAAATAACAAAATGAACGGAAAAATAATTAATCAACAATCCTAATTCAAGACTCAATTAAATAAATTACAAAATTTTAATCATTAACCGTTGAACTTATTTTAAAGAAAGTTCCAAAAAAATTAATGTTGGCAAAAAAGGTGTAACGA
>SCLH01001723.1:103961-120852 GCA_004367855.1 Oikopleura vanhoeffeni
AATCAACAATCCTAATTCAAGACTCAATTAAATAAATTACAAAATTTTAATCATTAACCGTTGAACTTATTTTAAAGAAAGTTCCAAAAAAATTAATGTTGGCAAAAAAGGTGTAACGAGCAGGAATGACAAGTTTTTCGAGACGGTAAATGTGGTTCTAAGTTAGAACTTCTAACTGTTAAAAATTTTTGGAGGCGTTTTTTTTAACTTTCGATCATATTTATGAAAGCCCCGAAAAGCAAAAGAGCAGGAAAAATTTAAAACGTACTTTCTAATATATTTTCATAAATTACCTCTAATTATCATGGTTTTTAAATATCAAATTTTTACATTCAGAAGTTATAGATTACAAAACAAAGCAAACTTCAATCAATTTTTTAATTTTTTCAAATTATAAACATTTTGCTTAACTGATACAAATTCTCTAACTGCTAAAACTTTTTGAGGCCGATATTTGTACCAATTAATGTGCGAAGACTGTTTTGCGATGAACTATTTTGAACTTTGTATTTCCCAGGGATCGGCAAAAGCTGGGCATCTGGGCCGCTTTTTCGGTCCAGATGTGGACCAGCGCCTGGGCCAAAAAAAACCTCGAACCAGCCCAGACCCAGCAAATGGCCCAGGCGATAAAAGGTGGCCCGGGTGAAAATTCTGGCCCAGGCAAAAATTCTTGCTAAGCCGAAAAATTGATAAAAACGAAAATAATGGCCCGGGCGTAAAATTAATTGAGGCGAAAAACATAAAGGCCTGGGCGATAACTGAATTAAAGCGAAGAACAAGGGCCAGGTCGGAAATTATGGTCAGGGCGAAAAATTAATAAAAGCTCAAACGGCGGGTTATCTATAAAAATGATTAATCAAGTCATATTTTGACTTATTTAATTTGGTCAAATGAAGTCATATTTCAAAAATGAATTTTTCAGATCAATTTTTCTGAAATTTTGTTTTATAGCGTTTGGTATAGCCCACGGGTTTTTCATTTTTGAAGGGAAAATTTTATTTCTGTCTACATATCGCCAAATTTTTTGACAAAAAAAAACTAACGCCGATATTGCCTCCCAACATTTTTTTCTAAATTATTATTCAGAATTATGATACGTTCTCTTCAAACTGCCGATTACCAGTATTTTCGGCTGATAACCGGTCAACCGGGAGACACTGAAAATCGATATTGGTTATGATTTATAAAAGTTTGGCTGGCTAAAAAATGCAGAAAATCGTTTTAATGTGACCTAGCGCCCTGGTCGAAAACTCGCCCTTGTGTAACCTAAAAAGCCTAGACCCGGCCCAGTCCCAGCAAAAAAAGTGGCCCAGTCCCAGCAAAAATTTTTAGTTTGCCGATCCCTGGTATTCCCTAAAAATAAACAATCTTTTTTGAATATCCTTTCCTGTCATTCTATCGTTATTAAACTGTACAGATTTTCTCATCATATCTGTTTTTCGTGTATCTTTAGGTGGCTCCTGTTTATAAACTATAGGTTCAACCTTTTTAGGTTCTTCTGTAATAGGTTCTTCATCTAAAGTATGTTTTCGATTGATCATGTCTAAGACTTCTTTTTTCATGACAACCTCATAACGAGAATCGAGGCATAAAACGCATGTACAATTTGATCCTTCCAAATCTTCATCAGATTCTTTTTCGATTTCTTCGTCACTTTTTCCACATAATCGTTGCCAGAAAGTCTTTTTCTTTCCTGTTTGAACTTTTTTGGCTTGTCGAGTACCCCAAGAGCAATCGTTCAAATTGGCAATAGAATAAATTTGAAGAAAAATGAAACAACTAAATAAATAATTGTAAAGTTAGGAGGTAAAGTTAGTGATTTCCAACTATTCGAATAATGATTTGAAATTTGCCTTATTGATACGAACCAAATTATGAATTTTTGAAAAACTGAAATAATAATTGTCAAAACAAGATTCTTGAAATCAGCTATTAACTCTGAGAAAAGGTTCTTTCATGAAAAAAAGTTTTTGTCGGAATTTTAGTTGCGGGATAGCAGAGTTCGATTAACTAATTTGTATTAACTAAAATAGTAAAAAATATCCTGAAAGAATACCCTTTTAAGACTTGAAGTACCAAAAACAATGGGTTTATATCTTATTTTGAACTAAACTCATCGTGGCAGAGGGCATGCAAAGGTTGGTTCGTGATATGATCTTATCTTGACTTCCAAAGAAAGTTTAAGGGGTTGGCATAAACCCGGCATCCTGGAGTCAATATAAACTCACATATAAATTCAAAATGTTTTCAAATGCTATTATACCGTTATTGAAAAACCGATCATAAATAGTTTCAGCTTCATAAATCATTTTTGCCATTAGGAAAAATTTGGATCGGATTTCTCTATAACCGAAAAAATTTGAAAAAAATCGAAGCATTATGAAAATTCTCCGCATTTTTTAGTCAAAATTTATTTCTGATTTATAAACTGAACATCTGGTCAAAAAACCAAACAATAGCCACTTTACTTTTTTCATGGAGTCCTCCATAATTTCTGACCCGCTGTTCTGAAAAATCAAAAATTTTATTTTTTTATCTGCTTGTTTCAGAAAAAATTGAAAAATTTCACCCAATCACAAGTCCAAAATTTTTTATTCGCCCCCCGCCTATTGAACTCACCACACACACACACCCGAACCAGAACTCAGTGATTCTGAATCACCACCCACAATGTTTGGCATCTCTAAATCCCCACACACTCACACACCTCAGCGCGATTCATCACCTCCTGCCACACACCCCCCTGTTGATGAAATTCTTTAACACTTGGACTGGCACATCGATAATTGCCATTCGCACTGGATCCTTAAAAATTCAAGTTTGAAAAACATCCAACTCACAAACCACACCTAATTTAATAGTCAGGACATTTTTTTATACCAAACCGCAATTTAAGGTCAATTTTTATCTCAAAAAAAGCTGTTTTCTCAACTTTTTGCCCTTTTTCATGGAAAAAACCCTTAGATATTTAAGAAATTTTCGTCTGTGCAGAGTAATCACGAAACTAATTAGCGGAGTACACCCGACAATGTCTGAAGTTTATTAATATCGTCTTTAAATAAAATTCTATAGTCGGGTTAAGTTGGAAATTGATGCACAGTGAAAAGTGTTTTTTTGTATTTTTAACTGTAGTTAGTTATGTTTATAAAATAAAAATGTAAACGTTTGTAAGAATGAACACTTTTATTGAAGATAAAAAATAAAAAAGTAAATTTCCACATTTTTTTTCTTTCATATGTATTGCTCTGAAAAAATGTACCAATCTACTGGACTTATGCCACCCCCTTAAAGCGTTCGTATTGGATTCGTTTTAAATGAAAACTTACAAATATGAAAACCAAAAACGTTTTATCTCTAGAAATAATCTTTGGATTAAGTAAGTACGATTTTTCAATTGTAAAAATAACAAAAATAAGTTAGTGTGGCTGCGCGAACAAAAACTGATTTTTTTGTCCCGGGAATCATATCAAATTTTTTTAACAAAAAATATCATGTATTGTTATAAAAAGTTTCTATTTGTGGCTATCATACTTTTTAATTCTATACAGCCTGAGTTTTCTCGTTTACTGCGTTTTTTTTATTCCGCAAAAATACTCGATAGTGATTAGTCAATATCCGAAATACCTGTATCTGATTGGTTCATTTTTGCGGAATAAAAGAACGCAGTCAACGAGAAAACTCAGGCTGTACATTTTATATTTTATAAGAAATATATTTCAAATGATAATTTTTGAGCATGTAAAACATACCTTGGAATGAATAAGAAATATACCACTCCACAAATAATCGCGTAAATATCACCATGCAAAAGGGCTCCAACAATATGTATGAAAGCCATAGCAGCAAAGAATAAGAAACTTGGAGATAAGGGACAATTAATTCCTTCAATGATAAGACCGATCAAAACAACCGCCATGACAAAACTAAATGCTAGGGAAAACCAGGTAGCTAAAGTGAGCTGCAGCTCACCATCACCTTATACAGATTTATCATTTATTTTTTTTGAATTCCTCATAATATAAGGTTTTTTGTGTTATTTATTGGAAATTTCGTGAAAAAAATTAGATTTTGCCCCAAAAAATATCTTATTTTTTTTTAAATTTAGTGATTCTTGTTAACCTTAAATATGAGGGTTGAGATAAAATTTAAATATTTTTGCATCAATTTATTTGATCATTACAACTTTCAATTTAAAAGGGGAAATTAATTAAAGGAAAAAACCCACCGTCGAAAATGCGTAAACGCATTAACGTTTTTTATTAAATTTTTTTTTAAAGTTTACGTTTTTTTATAAAAAATATTTAAGTTTCCCAAATTTTTCATTTGACGATCTTGGGTAGAATATAATGGGCCAAAATTTTCACTTTATGCTCAAACAGTCAATTTCAACTTTTTACCGCCATTTTTATCGGTAAAACCCAAAATGTTTTTACATTTTGCTCGTGCTGTAAATTAATCTTTGATTTTTCTGTGTTTATTTGCAGTGAAGCTGAATAGCGCGTTTTAAATTTTGAACTTTTCTTCAGTGCGCTGCCAGAATATGAAATCTATAATATCACAATATGAATATCCTGTACGGAAGTAATATGTTAAATTTCGGGACAGGTAAAATCTTTCTTGGGTGTGTATAGTTTTTGTGTATGTCGTGTCCCCACGTGTCACCTTCCCTCTCCTTGCCTATCTCTCGCCCACCTCATCCCCCACTCTACACTGACAGATACGACAATAAACCAGGGTCCGGCATAACCTATCGGATCCGACTATCGATCGACTTTTTTTTCGATCCGATTCGATCAGGTTTTTGAAATTGTCGATCCGATCAGGTTCGATCCGATCAGGTTTTTCAAATTGTCGATCCGATCAAGTTGGATCCGATCAGGTTTTTGAAATTTTCGATCCGATCAGGTTTTTGAAATTGTCGATCCGATCCGATCAGATTCGATCCGATCAGATTCGATCCGATCAGGTTTTTCAAAAGTTATGCCGACCCCTGCAATAAACTATACACACCCAAGAAAGATTTTACCTGTCCCGAAATTTAACATATTAATTCCATACAGAATATAGATTGTATATCTACTGTGTCTATCCCTAGGCCTCTTTTTTCGCGGTGGAGTTTGAACTCACTTTCGAAGTTTTTATTGGTCTAACGCGGGTCAAACGCGGACGCAAAAGTAGAGACCCAGGGATCCCGATCTTGGATAAATATGATTTTTTTTCAAAATATCCCCTGCTTTCACAAAATATTATTTAAATCTCTCCTGAAATATAACATGCTAAAGTAAAAATAATAACCGGTACTAAAACAATGAGGTAACACGCCACTCTGCCTAATGCGCCACCGATTCCAAGAGATAAAGCTTCAGCAACCATCATAATTGTTGTGGAAACACCAATCAGTGAAAAAATGAGTACTGTTGCTTGGTACATAACGTAAGGAAACGAAATGTATGGATTGTTTTTTCTGGCCTGTTTCGATTCTGCTACCATATTCCAAATATTGGCTTATTTTGGAGTGAAAATAGTTAAGATACATTGGTTACGATCACAGTTTGTCCAATTTTTCGCTGGTTTAGGTTGGTTTCGTAAAAACTACTGTGGTATCTTCCAAAGCGAACAAAAATCTCATTTTTTTCGCTTACATCGAGTTCTGCTAAACATGCCTTGAAAATCGAAAAATGGCGCTAAAGAGCTTAAAATTAATGCCAAATTTTAACACGACTTTGGCGTATATTTTAAAAAGATTAAGAAGTTATCAGTCAATTTTTTTAAATCAAATATTATGGGAAAATAGACTTATATGTAAAGACAACAGCTCAAATGTAATCATGTGAAAATATATAATAATGAAACGCATAATCAATGATTTGAGTTTTTCTTATTACAAATAAATAATAAGAAACATTATTCTTTTCAGACTTTACCCTTGACAGATTTTTTGATATGAGCAGTAGTAGTTTTTGTTATTAATAAATGATAATAAATATTTAATATTGATGAATTAATTATAGATTTGCTTAAGTTTAGATCATAGTTTTTTTCGGTGTATTCTCTTACTTGAAAATGAGAAAAAATCCGGAACGTCGTAAAATATTTATACTTTTTTCAGTTACATGTATATAATTTTTTTAAAAAATTTAGCACTTTGCCTGTAGTCGAAGGTCCCCATCGTCTTCGCTGCTTATAAAATGTACCCAGATCTTCTGGTGCAAAAGTATTGCAATGAGAACTTCCTTCATATTCTATTCTTCCGCCTTAAAATAAAACTTGAAATTTGATTGTATTTTTATCCCAGAATTTTTTAAACATAAATTATATATCATATCCCCTACTCACACTTTTGTGAATATCCCGGCCCTTCTACTTAAAAACACACTACGTTTCCTTATCAGGGCCGGGATATTCACAAAAGTGTGAATAGGGGATATATATTTATGCGGCGAAAGTAAGGTTTTAAAAAAGTTAGGAATATATATAGTACGGGGCCCCGTACTATATATATTCCTAACTTTTTTATCCCCGCGGGGCATGCAGTATATTATTGGCCATTATGATTTTTTTAAATGCCAAAATGGCATATAGTCTCAAAGAGGCCTTGAAATAGATAAAGGTTGCGATAAGGATGCGCCAGGTTTTTTAATGATGGAAAACGTCGACGTAATAGTAGGTATGGTCGAAAATGTTTTTATTATAAAATTGTTTTTCATTTGTTGGATAAAAATTCTGATAAAAAAACCAGATGTTCGGCTATCTTCAATTCAAAATATAATTTTGGTAATATCCCTTTATTTTGTTCAGAAAGAAAATAGTTTCATAATTTTGATAATAAATTGAATTAGGTGCGAAATCAGACAAATTTTGATATCTTATCGAGAAATACCGCATGCTGCATGCAGACTAATTTAAAGGCTGAAATTCATGGTCTAAACTTTCTGAAATTTGGATAAAATAAAATATTCGAAACGGTTCACGTAGTTTTCTGGTTATAGTTGGCACCAATATTATATTGGGAATATTATTTTCCCAACCTAAGTCCATCTTGAAAATGCTTGCTGTCTCTAAAGCGCGTGGTCGAATCCCACTAATGTTGCCTCAGTGATTGCACACCAATCAACTTTGGCGGTCCTAATATCAATCACCTATAATCACACTCAAGGCAATCACTAAGACAACATTAGTTGGATTCGAACACGCGCTATAGAGATAACAAGCATTTTAAGTTTGACTAAGTTAGGAAGAGGATATACATCGCAGATATGTTGTAGAGTAACTTACCAGAGAATAACATAAGTGTACAAAGCCATCGATCTTCGCCCTGATCATATTGAAGTTTTTCCATGGGATTAGACGCAAGTGATTTATACATGGCCATGACATTTGGATTGTTCAAATAACTGATTCTCATCAAAGAAAAACATCCTTAAAACCAATGGTTAGAGTGACTACATTTTTTGTTCTGTGGGTGACCATATCATAAAAAATATTTTGGATTTGTTCCTGATATAATTTTGTCAGCTGTGAATACAAAAAAGAAGATTCCAGAGCGACTAATATTTACATTTTATACTGTAAAGAATGGTAAAATTATCCCCCTTTTTAGATTATAAACATTAAAGACCCCCATGGGGCCGCACTGAAAATATCATGAATATTTGAATGATACGAAATGCAAGTATATCCCTTTAACACCTTTTGGGTGATTTGATAGATGTAGGCTGAAAAGAAGAGAAAGCGGCTAGAAGGTGGCTAGAAGGTGGCTAGAAAGTGGCTAGAAGGGGTCTCAGGAGTGTTAGGATTGGCTCCCCCAACCTACATCTTTCAAATCACCCAAAAGGTGTTAAAGGGATATGATGCGTTGGCCCTCAAATTTAATCCGATTTTATAAGTTTATTCAGGTTATTAATTGATTGCGACGATTGCATTTTTTTTTCAAATTTTTAGGATTTGTCTGTTGAGGGTCTTCAATCTATATCAAAGCTAATCCTTCGGTTAGCTTTCTTACTCAGCGTCATAACTGTGACATTAAAAAAGAAAGTGACCAATCCAATCACACAATTCTTAAAATAAGTTGACAATCGTGTGAGTTGATTGGTCACTATCTTTTCTGACGTCACATTTATGACGTTGAGTAAAGAACCTTGCCGAAGAATAATCTTCCATTTAAAGTTTTTTTTTGGATTATTTTATTGATTCAATAAAAAAGCTCAAATTTTTATTTTTAGTGAATCATTTCTAATTAGTTTCAAGCAGTAGTCGGCACAATTTAATTGGATCTTTTCTTTTGAAAGATTCGATTAAATTTTTATAAATTCTAAGCTGTATCAGGTCGTGTCTGAAGATTAGTCCTGGGCGAAATTGTGAAAAGCCAAACAAACGTATTTGTGATTTTAATTTAAAAATAAAGAAAATTCTAATTTTTGAATGAAAAATTTCTGGTCAAAGTTTTCTGGCTTCAAATTACACTCAATAGGTTACTAAGGACGCAGAAAATTATGTGGATCATTTTATCCCATCACATCATACCCAAAATGTCGATATAAAAATTACCTGGCGAGCATAATACGCATCCTAAAACGTGCTCTGCCGCTTTTTGCAGCCAATGACCGACGGCATATTCGAAGTTTTGATAAGCAACCAGCCAACCACTTCCGGTAGGGTGAATTTGACCACAACAAGCGGCTACTTTGTCATTTCTCATACAACGATCAAGAACTAACTCAAACGCAGGGGGATCAAAATCGACATCTCCATCTAGGGCAAGAATAAAACTTTTGTCTTTTTGAACCAAGTGACGGTTGTCTGTTTTTAACCTGCAGGCATCCATTTTCCAACCGATCAAGTAGTATAAATACATAACCTTAACAGCAAATATACTTTTTTATAATTAATAAATATCGTCTATTAAACTAAAGCAAATCTTTGATCTGAAGGATGTCCAAACCGATAACATTACTTCTTTTGGAGACAATTAATCCGATTTTTTTTCGAAAACTTTCGAGATTATAAATTTTTGTTATAAGTTTTTGAAAATTAGAAAAAACGGTTTGTGCACTCTATTTAAGATTATACTAGTAGATGGAATTTAGTTGAATAAAGGATATTATCTGAGGAATACAAAAATTTATTCAAAGTAATCAGATAACATAATAAACATTTGTTTCCTATGAAAAGTTGTCGAATGATACATATGTATATAAAATTATTCAAAATGAATATTTGTAATATGACTCCGGATTCAATTTCGCCGACCAAATCATACATTATTGAAGTAATTTCATTCTATTATTTGGAGAATATTTTGAATTCTTGTTATATTTTCTTACTTCATAAAGATGATTTTTATATTTTGGTTTATGGAGTCATATTTTAAATTTCCAAGATTTTTTAAATGCGCGCAGTGTCAGCATGGTTTAAAATAAAAAAAAATTCAAATTTCATCTTTTGATGTTATGTTTAAAAAATTACCTGACTCCATCTTTTTCCTCTTTGAACTAACTCCGCATCTTTCAAGTGTATGACAAAAGGATATCCAGCAATTGTGTATTCAACTCTTCCACCATAAGGCGTTCGAATAATTTTTCCTTCTTTGAGAGACTTTGGGTGCAAATGTACTCTGTCTCCATAAGCAGTTAACACCTCCTTAAAAACGCGTTGAAATTGAATGACCCAAAAATTTAATTCGGTCCATTGGTCCGAATTCAAAAAATCGTCCTTGCCTTCGTCTTTTGAATTTTTCTTCTCGAAAACATTGTCAAAAAATATATGCATTTCAAGATGATAATAATTTGGATCGTTATTATCTACTTTTTTCCGAGCATGTCTGAGGAGTTTACATACAGATCTCATCAACGTTTTCATCTCAAAGTCTTCTTCGTGCCAAAGTGTGGTGCAAATGAAAATGTACGGATGAGTTTGACCCTTGTCCCAAATCGTCGTTTTCTTGCCTCCCATATTTCCAGTGATAGTTGTGGCCCGACCAGTTACTCGACCGACATTTGTTTTTGTCATTCGAGATTGACGACTATTACTGTATTTAAGGTGAACATATGTTTTTTTTTAATAGGACTATAAATTATAGTCTATAATTCAAAGTTAAGGTGCGCAGCAGGAACCCTTGGAGGCTCCGAGCCGAAAAAACAATTCCGAGTAACAGAATCAGCCATCTATTGGCCATTTTATAGTCTTTAACGCTTTTATTAAATACTTATTTTATTTTGTTACTGTCCTCGCTCCCTTAACAAATACTTGACACATTTTTTATTCTTTGGTTTTTTTATAAACTTTATAACAATTGAAATTGTTTTATTATGTAATTAAATTCGAATTAACTCTAAAAAAAGTTTGTGTATAATCCGAATCAAAAACAGCAACCCGTTTTATATAATTTTATCGTGAAAAAAATGAAATTGACTTTTGCCTTTTTGTTATACTTTTTGTATAAATTAAAATGCAAATATAAAAAAATGTCTTTTTTTTATACTTTTTTTGATAATTCAAGAACCATAATAATTCGAGGCTATCTTTGAAAATACAAACAATAGTGCAAAAATTTTCCGTAGTCGAGTGTTTAATCACAACATTACAAAATTTGGTCAAGTATGTGAAAAATTGCGCTAGAGTGCAACCACTGGGATCCCGTTACACCCCTCCTAGTGGTCATAATTAAAAATGTCACTTCGAAGAATCTTATTGTTGTTTATCACTTTTTTTCAGAGCGATTCAAGTTTACCCTGAATTTATTTTTGGTAATAATTTTGAACCGCTTTGACCCAAGAACCACTTTAATATTGTCTTTCCTAATAATTCACCCTAGCTGTTATACTTTTTAAATTCTTCACTTTGAAGTTCTTTTTCTAAGTCGATTGATCGTCGATTTAACAAGGTCATCAAAGGTGTAGCAATGGAACGATATGAAGGGAGGACAAAAACATCTCTTTCTAAAGGATAAATCCACGACTCATTGGTCCAAATATATGATGTAAGAAGAACCATAGAAACCATACCAAATGCAAGAACTTTCAAGGATATCATAAAATTTAAGAGATTTAAATTTTGGAGAAACTCACTCTTTCAAAATTTCAACGATATACTATGGATTTTCACCGCCAATGCGGTCAGGAATCCTGATTCAAATGCTGCTTAATTTGGCAGCTGATTGGCTAAAATTTATATTATAAGAGAGTTCACCTGAGCCAATCATCTCCCGGCATTCCGCATAATTTGAATCGGGCTTCCCGACTGCATACGGGTTGGTAATCCATTTAAAGTGAAATAAAATTGAAGAGAATAATTTTCAAACTCAGCTAAGATTTGTTTTCAACAAAATTTCTATAAATGCGAATGACCCCTTACAATGTAACATTTTTAAAGCAAATGACCTTTTAAGGAGTCATCAACTCAGACGATTCGACGATAACTTTAATTTTTACTGACTAAAATTTAAACATTTTTATAGAATAGCTGATTCGATACTTGCTCAAAATTCGGTGAAATTTTAAATAAATTAAATGGTTAATTTCTAAAAAGCCATATTTAAAGGAAGTAACCTTCAAATTGAAACTGCTGAAAATTTGAACGAAAAAGCTAGGGAGCACCATTGCTTATTCTCAGCATTATTCAATAAAATTAAGGTTTATGTAACATAAATTATGCACTTTACTCAAAACCATAGTTTAAAAAAAATTTTAATTTTTTTATGGTATGATCGGAAGTGTATTTGTTCCATAAGCCCAAATGTTAACAGCTTAGTAAATTTAAAAAACGTGGTATTTACTTAAGGGGGTCGGTACATTTTGACAAATTTGCACTTTTTCAATTTATTTTCTCTTGAAGAGAAACTTTTTGCCACTTCGAAATTTTCGAATAAAATCTTTTTCGAACGAACTTTGACACTTTTGAGCTCACTTTGTATTATCAAATTTTTTTCAGATCGATTATTTTTACTTTATAAATCGTCTTTTGAAAAAACACTCAAAAAACGCGCGTTTGCTATCAAAGGTGTCTAAATTACATTGAAATTGTTTTCCCTTTTTATTAATTAGAAGCTCTAAAAAACCACTAGCAAAAATTTATATAATTTAAATTTATATGATTTCTACGTCGAAATCGAAAATTTAAATTTTTGAAAAAAGACGAAAAAAAACGACATTTTACCACATCGAAAGAAATATTCATTTTCATGAGTTTAATTTTTTTTTAATTTTACGTGGTGGATGGGTCGGCTTACCAATTTTGCAAGTTTCGGTGTAATAATTTTTTTTAATTCTGGATAAAAAAGGGCTTTTGATGGATTTCTGCCAAACCGTAGTTTCATTGCTAAAATTATGATTCAGAGTATAAACAAGAGCGAAGAAACAAAACGAAGACATATTTTAAATATAGTGAAAGTGGTCATTCAAAATATTTTCAGCTAAGAATTCCAGAAAAATTAGTTTGAAAAATTTTGAACAAGAAATGGGCAAAATTTTCAATATATTTCCAAATAGTTTCGACCGAAAATCCCTAAAATGTCGTATGATTTTTCAAATAGCATATAAAAAATATGTGGTCACCTACGCGAAAAGTAAAATGGCCTTTGAGAATTTTTTTCGTTGATTTAAAACAATTACTGTAAAAAAAATTTGAAGGAAAAATAAGGCATTTTTTTAAAATGTTCGGAAGTCTTTCTCCAAAATTTCTCATAATTTGTCGAATTCGAAAAATTTAATTCGAACTCAAAATTTTCTTAAAAAGCAGGAATTCGAAAATTCTGTAGTTACAAAAGTTGCCTGGAGTATGAAACATTACTTTGGTGGTATATTGAGAAGAATATATAAACCCAGTAAAAAGTTTTTCATCAAGAGCCCATATCCGTATCTGTCAAAATGCACCGACCCCCTTAAGTAGGATCATGCTAAAGCAGAATCATATCATATATATATGAAATCCCTTACTATACACTCTACTATAAGTTGGCCTGGATCCGTTATTTTCCCAAAGAAATTAAAATCGTTGTATCCCCATAAATCAAAACTATTACTTGGATCAGCAAAATCATTATCAGCATCCGTATTACTTTGCTCGTTGTTAGCAAAAATATCCATCATCATAGTAAATAAAAATGCTAAAACTGGAGATAAAACACTTGGAAGTGAAAATCCAAAAGTTTGCAAATTTACACGAACTGCAACTTTTCCGAAATAAGAGGCAAGAGATGCGGAAAATATATAAATTAAAAGCCATCGATCAAATCGGGCATTTTCTGTCAAGTCTCCATATGCATCAACAGATGCACCAGTTCTCCATGCAAGATTATTGTAAGGACAATCAATTATTTCCAATTGTGTTAAATCAAGATCTTTTTAATATTATAATATTATTTTATAAATTATAATTTATTGGGGCCATAAGTCCAGTGTTCTGAAAGGGGATCGGGATAAAAATGTTTACTAGACCTCGGGACGGAAACGGTGAAATATGACCCCATAAGTGAAATATAATCCCAAAGTTGAAATATGACCCCTATATTAAAAAATCAATTATATGAAGTTAAAAAATTTTGTTTTTATTTCTATCAAGGGGAAATTCTACTTCGGATTCGAATCAGAAAGAAATTATTGTCAAACAGTTGTTATTTGACTCCGGGTGACTTGACAAGCCTGTTTTCGACTTTCGAAATTCTAGCTATAAATTAAAATTGTGTGAAAATGTTCCACATGAGATTCAAACTTTTTTCTGAATTTATTACACAATTAAATGCATAAAGTGTCTTATAATCTAAATATTTGTTATTCTCAAGAATTAAATTCTCAACAATTGTGTGACGTTACTTCAATTCATATCAAAGATTGGGATCCCTAGGACTTTGTTTTCGCGTTAGCATTTGACCAATGATAGCACCGGACATCACTACTTTAACTAATAAGAGCTTCGAAAATAAGTTTAAACGGGGAACGCAAAACTAGAGGCCTAGGGATCTCCTTTTTTAAATATATATTAAATCCCAGAAGAGAGGCTTTTTTAGTAAATCAAGCCACAATTTCAGCCTGATTTACTGAAAAAGACCATTCTTCCGAAATTAATATATAAGTTGGTTATCTAGAAATAATATAACATTCCTTGAATTGAGAGCATGAGGGTTAAATATAAAACCAAGTACGTTATACCAATCTTCCACAATGAAATGAAAAAATAAGCTACAATCAACGATAAATCTGCATTTTGCGGGAGTCCTTGAACCGACATTTTATATTTTGTGATTCCTCTTGCAAGCTCACTCATATTTCTCAACCATTCCCAGTTTGAAAGCATTGCAAAATTTATCCAGTTCACACCAGACATGAAAATCAAGGATAATACTCCAACACCAAAAATAGTCCATTCGTGACTACTATTTTCGACGGTGGTAATTTGTTCTTGCATTTTTCCTTAGTTTTGCACGAAAATTGAAGCCAGGTGAAAATTTTAGTGATGTCTGATGTCAAGATCACCAGGTAAACTGTATCTGATAGAGGCAATTATTTAACAGAAAATTGTAGAAAAAATCTAAATTTTTTTTTTTTTTGGATCTTTTTTTCAAATTACTTGAAGAAAACCGATAAAATTACCACCGCCCTATTTTTCAATTCAAATGGTAGTCGAAGTTGAGCATCATTTGTGATAGCAATTAGAAAAAATGTTATTCCACCACCCCACAATATGAGCAAGAGACCTTTACGGAGAATAATAAGACACTTTTTCATCATTGGATTGCAGCATCTTTCGAGCATCAGGAAGGAGTCTAGTAAAGGCTTGATAAGGCTTTCCGCAGACGAGCAAAAATAATAATATTTTCATAAATTAAAGCAGTCACACATGAAATTTGACAAGAACTTCGAGTTTTTTCTTACTGTTTGAAATTTTGACGTACTAGCCCGATTCTTATCGGTTGAAATTTAGATCAAAATCAGTCATTTCGGCTAAGATTTCCAGAACGACGAGGTAACTGATCCGACTTTTTCCGCTCCAGACTTTTTTCTCACAAAAACATCGCTCGAGAGCTAGTCGCTCGTGAGCGCCATCACGTGAGCAAGACTTTATTGCGGAAATTCAAAAGATAAAATAGCTCCCTAGAAATTCAAAATACTTAACGTACAATATGAATATCGCAATATAAATATAACTGCAAATACCGTAGAATAACCAAAATATTTGAAATCAGGTTTATTTACGGCAATTGATAATTATAAATCTCAAACAATTAACGAATAATTTAGTTTATAAAAATTTGAAAAAAATAGTAAAATCGGGTTAACCAATGTTCGAAAATTTTGATTACAGTTTTTCAATTACATTACAGGGGATTTATAAAAAATTAAGATTACGTATCAAACTGAATGGTCTATTCAGAATAGACAGAAATCTGAAAGTGAAGAGTTCTAACTAAACTATAAGCTTTAACATCGGCAATAGATCCCCTTTGTTGTTCGCAAACTTGGTCTTTAAAAATTTTAAATTTTCCAATCTTTAGTTTGAACGACAAAAACGCTTGGAGCGCTGCCACACTTTGGTCCTAGAGGTAGGGTACACACCGTGACACATGGATTTTGCTCTAATTCGGTCAGAATGACCAATCTGGTGAGTTATTCGACCAAAATTTTTTTTTTGATTTTTGTCCACCAGTTTTGCCGTTATCGTGGTTTTTCCGACAAAAATCGCACATTTATATTTTTCTGTTCAGAAAACACTTATTTTAAGCTTGTGAATAGTGAATGACCAGCATCACGAGGTACCTTGAAATCTCAGCTACACAGCTGCAATAACACATTTTGCCAGGAATCGCCAGGACAAAATATTTTTTATCGAGAATGGTTGGTCACAAACTCAAAATTTTCTAAAATCGAAAAGTGTCATGACCAGTGACATTGACATGTCAATGTAAGTGAAGAATAATGAAACTCGCGGAGAATATCATCCCGTTGCATTGAATGTCAGTTTTATTGATTTTTTAAAGTAACTACATGTAAATATTGTTTTGATTAATAATTATTATTTACTTTTTTAACATTTTCAAAATTATTTGTTAAATTAACGATAAAAATTATTTGTTAAATTAAGGATGAAAATTGGGAAATGTTTCAAGGTGAATATCCCTTATTCACACTCTTGTGAATATCCCGGCCCAATAAAATAATCAAAAGTTGGGTGTTCGTGAGAGTGGTAATCATCGAGGTTATTGTTTTTCTCTGTATATTTTATAGAGTTGGCTTTGAGTCAGGCCATAATTGTGCGGCGGCGTGCGCGCGNTTTTAATCAGTTTAAAAATTCTTTTAATTTGAGTAAATTTCAATATTATTTTAAATTTTGTTGAAATTCAACTATTTTTGTAAAAATTCGACAATACGATTTCAATAAAAAAATTCGAAAAAAATTAAAATTCTTATATCGATGTAAAAAAATAATAAATTTGTTTAATGTCTTTCTCACAAAAATGATATGTGTGATATTTCAAAAATAGAGCTGAAACCAAAAACAAAGAAAATTGCGGTAAAACAGGTTATCCTGATATCCTTTCACTTTTATGAGCCAATCCTTAATTTTGGGTGTGCTGAGTGAACATTTAATATTCCTTTATCACACTTTGGTAACTATCCCGGCCCTGATTATCAAACGTAGTGTGTTTAGTGTGATGAAGGGATATGATTGTGTCACTCGAGAAATATGATTCATCGAGTAATATTTTTTTACATGACCTAAGAGCATCTTTAGATGCTTTCAATAATATTCTTAGAAGAAAAAATTTAAACTTTCGGTATTTTTTGAAAATTAAAATATGATTTCTGGACAAACAAAATGAAAAAAGGTTCAGCAAATAATTTTTCGATTGTATTAGCAACTTTGACCGTTGAAATTTAGAACTCCGAGAATTACCATT